>VWZG01000661.1:201539-273049 GCA_013396735.1 Grallaria varia | reverse complement strand
AAGAGAAGGAAAAGAAAAAAAAAGAAAGGAAAGGAAAGGAAAGGAAAGGAAAGGAAAGGAAAGGAAAGGAAAGGAAAGGAAAGGAAAGGAAAGGAAAGGAAAGGAAAGGGATAAAAATGAGAAAAGAAAAAGTTAGCATTTTGGTTTTTCTTTCTAGAATGGGCTTTTCTGCTTTTAATTTTACTCAGTTATTAAATTAGAAGTATTATAGTTGGTCAATGAAAGTTCAGAAATGAATCTCGTTCAGCCACAGGTCTGTTACATCAGCAGAGACAATGGCAATACAATAGTATCTCTTCTTTGGCTGTAACTTGATCCCTGGGCTTGATCTGTAGCTTNTTTCTTTTCTTTTCTTTTCTTTTCTTTTCTTTTCTTTTCTTTTCTTTTCTTTTCTTTTCTTTTCTTTTCTTTTCTTTTCTTTTCTTTTCTTTTCTTTTCTTTTCTTTTCTTTTCTTTTCTTTTCTTTTCTTTTCTTTTCTTTTCTTTTCTTTTCTTTTCTTTTCTTTTCTTTTCTTTTCTTTTCTTTTCTTTTCTTTTCTTTTCTTTTCTTTTCTTTTCTTCTCTTTTCTCTTTTCATCTGCAGAATCTGACATTCATATAGTAGCTTTTCCTGCTGAGTGAAAGTCCCTTATCATTTAGCAGCTCTTAAATGCATAGCCTTAAAAATAATATAATTTATTTTATCATCACTGGTTAAATTGCTTAGCTGATGACGCTTCTGAATGTGAATGGAGAAAGTCAAGTTGCAAACATTCTCAACAGTATTTTAAAAAAATTTAGCATGTATTCCATGTGTTAGGGACAACTAGGCTGAATATTCGGTTTGGTTTGGTTTTTTTACCCAAGTAACTTCTGAGTAATTTGTGAGAAGGGATGAAACATTAAAGTTAGAATCTGTAAAATACCATGTCATAAACTTCCCAAGCTTCTCATCACAAAAAAGTTCAGCCTTGTATTTTTTGATGCATGTCTGTATTCTATAATGATTACAGGCTACAGGTTTGAAAATACCTAAAACACTTTATCAGCACCTTATCTGTTTCAGTGCATCTCATGTTTTGCTTAAATATGTCTGCTTCAGTTGACACACTGCCTAAAGGCCAGTAGAGTAGTTTTACATTTGGAACAAGTTTGAAAATTTAAATCAGGAAAAGACCTCTTCTGCATTTTCTGTCAACTTTAGAAAAAGTCTATAGAAGAAATTATATAACCCCGATTCACAGTTACAAAAGGATTAATAGTAATATTTTGAATTCAAGGGGACAAGGGAGACTGATGTTATATAATATTTCAAAGCTGCTGAACAAAGCAACTTGATAATGGAGGTAAGATGAAGTGAAATATCCAAGGTATAAAGAAACACTGATGGAATGGTGCTGTTAAAGTCACCAGGAAGGCTGCATCTCTGGAAATAGCCTTAGAGAGGAACTAGGCCAACAAACTGAAGCTCTCGGCTTTATCTTTAATAGATAAGAAACTCATTTTGTAAAAAAATCAGTGTAGCACAGTAAAATTGAGGCTCTGGTAACTATTGTAGCTGAAGTTCCTCCATTGGGTATCTCTTCCATGTGTTCTCCTATTTATGCTCCTGCCCTGCTCTCCTACCCCTCTACTTTTTCCTTTCCAGCCTCCAAAACAACACTTGAGTTGGAATGGTTAAACACAGTGCCCAAGAGAGACCAACTGGTCAGCAGTCAGGCATTAAGGGGGTTATGGTGGTGTTTAATCTCATGAACAATAACAGCTGAGGTGCACAGAGAAAATGCCAAGAGCAGTGTCAGAGAACAGCAGGGTTAATGCATCTCTGCAAGAGAGAAGCAGCAGAATGTGGAAATGCATGGGGCAAAAGTTTTTGCAAACAGTTTTGGATAACAGATTTGCATATAGGTTATGGGATCTGGGATTTTTAAGTCTAGAGCATTCAAGAAGCAGTAATGAATTCTCAGAACCCAGCTATAGTGTTAAAAACTCTGCTGGCCCTGTAAAAAATGGGGACTAGATGTCATAGCACTTTCTGAGCCCAGAACAAAATGAAATAGAGAACGTAGCAGAATTACAGGGAAAGATCAGTGCAAAAGTGAAATACTGGAAAGCAAAGGTAGAAAATACATGGGAAAATCCCCATAGAAGGGACTAGCATGCTGCTGTTGTTGCTGCCTTTTCCAATACAAAAGAATAATAACCAATTTTTAGTTGATTTTCACTTGATCAGATGACAAAAGACCACTTGGAATGACTATGACAAGAGAAAATATGCCCCAAACCCTTACTAATTCATATATTGATTTTTAAAATAAATAAATTCTAGACTTTCATATGTCTATTAAATGTAAATGAGTGGCTTGAATTAGCAGCTGCTTACTCTTATATCCGTACAGAGATGTGATAGTCTTAACTAGCAGGATTTGCAGCCTTTTTACTTTTTATCTCATTTGGAAAACTATAAATTGGGTGTTGAAACTGCAGTGAACCTTATTAAATACCTTCCCTATCCCCACTGGTTGCCTAAAGTGCACATTAGTTCTTTCTTGTTGCTGTAAGAGGGATGAAAGATTTAGAAGCTCAAATCTGTTCAAAAGGAAGCACACACATGCAGCTCTGGAGAGGGGGCTTTCTCATTTGTAACAAGGCCAAAACTTTATTGTGATGCCTTGGAAGCATCTCTAGGTATTGATTCTGAAGAAGGATGGCAGAGGTTCAGCCCTTGTGAAAGCAACAGAGTCAGCTTATCCAGCTTGCTTTTGAGAACTTCAGCCATCTATCAAGTGAGCAGTTTTTGCATATCTGAATGAATAACTCCCGTACAGCAAACTGTACGACAGGAGTGTACAGGAATGCTTAGCTTAATCCCATAGCTACTTATCTAATACATATTTCACAATTAGCACTCTGTTTTTTGTTGTTGTTTTTTTTTACCTCTCAATATGAATGTCCAGTGACTTTTTGCTTTGAGATTCAGATTTCAACTTTAAACAGCTGATTTTTATTGTCAGAGGGGTTGTCAGCCCTTTCATTATTAGTCACGGGGATCGTCACATGCTCCTCCCATTGTGCCTGTAGATCTCTTCCCCTCTTTGGTTCATGCTGCGTAACCTCCTTTCTCTCCCACGTCACAAGCGCTGCAATCCTTTTCCCTTTCTGTTCCATGCACAGCAATAATCTCCTGCTAACGCACTGGCTCTGACTAAGAGAATAAGCCCTGCCACCCTCAAGCTCAAGCAGCTTCCTGAATAATACCACAGGATGGGAGATTACATGCTTAAAATATATTTCAGTCTTAGTGTTTTCTTGCTGGTTGTAACTCGAGCCCTTCCTTGCGGGTTGTGATGCTGCCCAAATCCCCCACCTCAGGCCTATAACCCTGTGCTCTGTTGTTTAGTATGACCTGACTCCACACTGGACTTCTCCTGAGCCTCCACTTGCTGGGGAGGGCCGTGGCTTCTGATGTGCCCTCAGCTGCCAGAGGTGGCACTTTGCCACATCCCTCAGTTAAGTTGTTGCCCTGGTGCAGAACTTAGACCCCCAAAATTGCCAAGTCCTAAGCAAAGCAGGTTGCATTTTGCAGTCCTACTACCTTAGAATGAGGCTCATTATTCACCTTCTTGTTTACTTCTTTAAGGTCGTGCATGTGCATGTGTATGTTCATATTTATCTAGCTGGGAAATTCACCAAGGTTTCAGTGAATATGGGAAATACAAATCTTTACAAAACATTTTTTAAAGTAAAGCAAGCAGGTTGATATATGCACTAAGGATGGGGTCCCTTAATATCTGAGTCACATAATATCTGTGTTCATGTGGAAGGACTGGGGTAAGGAAGTGATGTTTTATAAACTTTTAGCATTGGAACAACTTTAGAAATTGGATAAAATGCTTCTTGTAATTTATTAGAATTTTTAAATGGTTAGTTTTCCCCAGACTCTGAAGACTGGCAAGCAGGTTCTCTAGGTTGCAGAATTCTGTATTAAGACTTTGATGCATCATGCAGTCAGAGACTCATAAAACACTATTTTCTTCTGTGCAGAGTCTTATATGGTTCTGGTTTATGGGGGGGTTTGTTGGGTTTTTTAAACTGAAACAGAACAATGTAATAAAGCCAAAGTTGTGTGGGATGTCTGAATCCATCATGTGCTCTACTACACAACTTTGAGAGTGATATTTTGCTCTGTGGTATGCTAGCTGTAAAATGAGAGTAATACTTCTTGCCTTCTTTAGTAAGCCTATTTGAGGTAAGTGTGAAGGGATAATTATACATTATTACTATGATAACACTGTTCTTTTTAATGAATGGTTTCAAGCAATACTTCCTAAAAATGTTATTACTGTGCCATTGAAGCATTCATTTGCCTTTCCCCTGTTAAATTAGGTTTTTTCTTTTCTTTTTTTTTTTTTTTTACAAGACAGCAAGATTTCTCTAACTTCTTTCTGCTGGGGACTAAACTGAAGGGGAAGAATAGATTTCTTTCTGAGCATGCTTTTCTTGGTAGGCTCATGAAATGGATACAATCTGGAATTACGGAGAAGACTATTTGGGTGGAATTAATTTTCTTTTTATTTGGCCATCTAAAAATTTGCAGTCCAGCCAAAGTTAATTGTGTAGCTAAACTGAAATCAGCTGTCAGTCTTCCTCATAGCGTGGTTATGCTTTTTGAGTCTGCTATAGAAACACTTTTGGCAATCCAACATAATGTGCATTTTCACATATGAAAAGAAATTAGTTTTATCTATTGCGGAGTTGTGATTTTTTTTGACGTCGGTGTACAAGTTTCTGTTTTTAAAAAGTTTAAGTGTTTTTTGGAGGTGGTAAAAATAACTTAGCACAGGTGGTAATGCAATGGAGGTCAAGAGCATACAATTCTTTGTTCTTGTAATTCCATTTTGTTGCCACCAAGAATATGGCCAGCCAAGAGACAATCATTCCCGCCATATTACATAGCTACAAACAACTGAAAATTCAGTGGCGTTTATTCGCAGACCTGGAGAGATTACTAGGCAGTTTTATTTGGATGTATTCTCTGAGACGTAGAGCTTTTACCTGAATTTTGCTCTGAATTTTGAGCCTGTAGCGAGTTAAATGTGTGTAAGGGCATCAGGAAGCAGAATGTCAAAAAGGGGCGTCTGTTCTGTTCGTTGGTGTCTCTAGAATGGAACATGGAACAATTCAGGACACCAGAGTTAAACTGTGTTGTTATAAGGGGGAAGACGGACTGTAGTCTCTATGCAGTGCTGAGTTTTATTATCCTGAGTGGGACTATATGTGAAATACCACAGCTTGTTTAAGCTTGGGTGGCTTCTTTGAAGCATTAGTAAAACAGAGCATGTCTCTTTCAAGGTGCCACATGAGTCTGCACTTGAATTTTATGGTCTCCATTGGGTGCAGAAGCTTGATCATCTACTCTGACAGATGTATGGAAACTCCACAAGTTCAGCATAATTTCTTCTTCATTTTAGACGGCAAAATATGTGACACAAGAAAGGGCTGCATGGATGAATGAATCCTAGCCTACAAGGAGTCTGGAGCTGAGTTCTATTTTTCCTCACTCCTACTCCACAACTGTGTCTTCCCTTACTTCACTGTCATGCTGTCGTAATGTCCCATGTAGGCTTTGTTACTGACACAATGACATTATGAAAGAAATACAATTTAAAAAAGGAAATCCTCTCCTTTAGCCCTGTTAGAAATTTATATGAAAGGTAGCGAGGTACTGTAACACCTATACCATAAGGTTTTTTAAATACATTTTATTCCTGGATTTATTGAGAAGTGTTATTAGTGGATTCAATATGAACAAGAGCTAAGGCAAGAAAATATAAATATAATTTTAGGTCAATCAGTACTTAAGACCTTGTTTTCCTGAAAGACATCTGGAATGTTAAAGTCTCAGTTTTTAAAGTAGATGATTAAGATATTTGATTTTAGAAGTAAAATTGGGAGCCTGAGTCCATGCTCAGCCAGGGGCAGCAAACACCACCATGTGTACTCAAGGTGCTAATGCCCGCTGGACCCAAGCTGAATCCAGAGAGCAGAGATACCTCAGGAGGAGGATGAATTCTCCTAAATTGTCTCAGTATAAAGTTAGCTGGATTAGCTTAAACTGCTGGAAAAGCCATTTAAGCATTATATAATTGATAGCTATTTTGCTTACATTACTATGAAGCAGGTAATGGGAAACATTTTAATGTTTGTTTATGAGACAGCTGAAATACATTTAAAGCAAATAATTTCACAAATTTCATAAATACTGGCAGTCCTTAAACTTTTTACCAAGTGTACAGGGTGTACCAAAGACTTCACCAATTCTCAGAATTATTTTTGTGTTGTACTGGTTAAATTTTCAATTTGAGGATTAACAGGAACAGTAAACTAATGCTAGATTGCAATGGAAATCTTACAAATGTGTATATGGCATCTAGACTAATACCAAATGAGTCCTTCTTTATTAGTTACCATGATGAACACCAAAGTTATTAATAAAGATTAGACCAGTTCTGAGGCAGTATGAGCCAAAAGAAGACAGTTTAGTGCAAAAAGATGATGTTCAATATGAAAAAAATCAGTGTAACCCCTTAAAATTCATGTTATCAAAATTATGAGGATCTGACTAAAACTGAAAAGCCCAGTCTGTTCTCTTAAAAATGCTGCAGCCTGATCCTTTCCAGTGAGGCTGCATACCTATTCCTGCTGCTTGAGGGGTACAGTGCACGGCTGGACAGAGGTGGGTGCTTTGTACACTGTATTCAGCAGGACCGAATTCCACCCATGGACCAGCATTGTTATGACCAAAGAATACATCTCTAAAGTCTGCCAAATACAATTTCCTTATAACTCAAATAACAGATCAAAAAAACAAAGTGCAGACCTTGATTCAATAACTGTGCAGATGGCACGTGTGGGTAGTACACGAGAAAGTTTTTCTTACTTGTTTCTTTGCTTATCATCTCCCTGTAGACTTTCTTCTGCCTCAGAAGCCTTCTCACCTTTGCCTCTAATTTTCTGCAGTTTATTTAAAGGATTAAATTTAATTGGAATAAGAGATTATCTGAGGATTTGTTTTAAACTGTAACTTACTATAACCTAGGAAAATTTTTATGTGTGAAAACAAAGTGTGTTTTAAAAATACGATCGCATATTTAAATTACTAATGAACATTACTACATTTTGGTAGAGTCATGTGGCAGATAGTTAATCAGTTCATGCTGATGAACTGATGGAGCCAAACCACACATATCCACAAACCAGACATGTCCACTGGGCACCATAGGACGCTATAAAGGAAAAGACAATGTTTGGATGTTTTTTGCAAGGGCATTGTTACAAATGAAGATATATGGAACAGGTCACAGAATTTCTCTCACTTTTCCTGTACTGCATCTGAAAACATCCTCTACAATGGCACCCAGTGCAAGGGGAGGGGGAGCTTGGAAGGTTGGCGAGGAGTCAAGGACTTGGCTCAGCATGTGCTATCTCATCCCAGTTCAAAAAGCGAACATCCTGCCACTGCTGATGATCATCAGGTCACGGTGACCCCAGCCTCTATTTATTGCCATGGTGTATTGTTTGTTGTGGAACAACAGATATATGTAATCTGCTGTCAAAGGGGAAAATCATATAAGTTGACGCAGGGAGTTGAGTCCTGACTGGACACTGACCCAATTGTCCGTATTTTCTCCTGTAGTTACAGGGGCTCCTAAAACCATCAGAGTGTGAGTATGTGATCAATAAACTCATAGCCATCTAACCCCTCTTGTGGTTCCACATTTTAGCTGACAATATTAAACCGCACTACTGCTTCTGGGAATCTTTTCGCCACCACCCAGTGTTCTCAGAATATATTATTCTTGACAAATTTCTCCCATTTTTCTGATCACCAGTGTAAACATAGCAACCTCTCTGATGGTGAGTGAATGTTGGCAGCTAAGCCTCCCCCCAAAGGGAGCTGCCAGGCTGGGAAGGCATAAGGGACAACTAAACGCACTACAGTAAAATAAACAGCATGATCCAATTATAGTACTATTTTAGGAATATGTATTTAAACATTTTTAACTATGTTAGTGAAAAATAAAGGTGATAAGAAAAATCTTCCTGCCACAATATTCAGAGAGGTTAGAATGACTTACATGTAATTAGCACTTTATTTGATGAATGTAACTCTTCCCTGTCCATGGAGTAACTCTGTGAAGTCTGTGATGTCCTTTAAAGCATTTGTTGTTCAGAATTATTCAACAAATCATTACTTCAATATTTTTCATTTAAATAAAACTTTTCATGAGATTTTTCATTTTAGGACTTATTTCTGAAGTCCTGTTGGCTACATGTGAAAGGCAAATTATATTATATTGCATTATCCTCTGATCAGACAACTGGTGCAGGCAAAACACCCCCGTGCTTGTAAGATTATTTTTTTTTACTGTGAAACTCCCCTTATCAGGCTATTTAAACATGATTTCATCTGTACAGTTTACACTGTACAGAAATTGAATTGGAATAAATTTTAAAGCATTTTGAAATAGTAGCAGGTTTAACCCAAACAAATCTCCTGAACTTCGCTCTGTATAATAGGAAATACAATTCGGGGCATAATGGAGAAGAAAAGTGTGAGACAGATCCTCGTGAGCTCCCATAAACAGCTCACCAGGTATCTTCTGTGACCTATTGCTGCAGTTCAGCCAGAGGGATAATGTTAGTACAATGGAGCTATTTCTGAACCAAGCAAACAACTTTTCAGCAAAATCCAAATTTTCCCTATGTATGCTTTTGGGTTATAAAGTTCCCTTTCTTTTGAGAAACTGGAAATATGACATGAATCTACATTTTTAGCAAAGATGATGTCTTACCATGGAAAGAAGATGACTTCACATACATGGTGACGGGGCAAGTCACAAATGGACCCTTTAGGGCCCTCTTTCTGTAGATTACAGGAAAGAAGAAGTGCTAAAAAAGTCTTCAAAGCTGCAAAGTGGCTCTATAAAATCCTTCTTCATTTCAAACTGGTGTTGAGCCCAAATGGCCTAATTGTCTCAGGCAAAGTCACAGCTGAAAGCTGATGCAGCTCTGCTTTCAAGTCCTGCTGGTGGTGGTAAGATCTGAAAAGGCTGGTTTTGCCATTCAAGCCGGTTCTGACTCCCTCGGTGAAATCTACTAACAAATTAAATCATTAAGGAAAAACAAAATGTATGTTATTTGCACCACAGATTCTACTGAAAAATATTAATGTAATGAAAGTTTCCTCTCTAAACTACAACATTGTAACAGTGAAAGATTTTTAGGTTGTACTACGGTCTTTGAAAATCAGCAATTAATTTTATAAAATTGCATGGTGGAGCCTTCTTAAAGCATGTTTTTCAATCCAGAAAAGAGATTTCCAGGAGCTGACTTTGTGTTGGATCACATACTTGACAACTGAATAACATGGTACTGAGCCCAGGAGAGTAAATCCTATTGTGAGGTAAGATGTGTTGGATCAGGTTTGGAGTTATTCCACCATGGTTGCACCTCTCTTAATTCATCTGTATCACGGACACAGCAAACTCATCTTGGCTAGAAAGTGGTATGTGGACATAGAGCATGATGCAGCTGCAGCAATATATTTTTTTTTTCTTTTTAAAGTAGCAGCAGTGAAAATGTTCCCAGAGAAATACTGGCATGACTGAAAACAATAGCAGATGGGATGATAATGCAACCACTCTGAACTCCTATAATGTTTAGAGGTCTACAATGAAATAATTCGACTTTAAAAAAAAAATCAAATGCCAGTGGAATTTTTTTCCAACTCACCACATTCACTGACCTTTGCATTGACTGTTCTCTGTGAGCCTTTGAGGTGGAGCGCACGCAGCATGTGGAGTTCCATGTCATGTCGGTCATCATTCTCTGCCTGACATTTCTTGTGTTCCTAAGTTGATATGTTCCAGATTAATGAGGCATTTGTTCTCAATCAAGAAGCTATTTAAGAATACACTTTTAATTGTAATGGGTTTTATATGATTAATTATTTCTATATGGTTTACTCATATTTTTGGATAGTTCAAAGCAGATTTTTTTTCCACTGGGTACTGCCCAAATCTTTTCATTTTCCACACTAGTTATCACCCAATAATTTATGGAAGTGAACTGTCTTCATGAGGTGCTGTGAACTTTGAGAAATTTGCCTGGAGCTCTTAGTTGTAATGACCTTCGATGTTCTTTGTAAAAGGAACGAGAGGGCTAACACGCAACTTGGCTGAGAAAGAAATGTCTTTAAGTTAATTTGTGGGGTTTTTTTAAAAGAATCCATTGTTTTAGGACTACACATCTCACAGTTGGTTCTGATGAGAGCATGAAGCCATTTTTATGTTGTTCTGTGTTCCTCCTAGTCTTTTAACTCAGATATATCTTTAGAAGGAACAGTGTTTCAGAGACCAGTACATTCCAAACTGGACCAAGTTGTTCCAGTGTGCTTCCTGCGTGGGGCATAAGAGACGTGTCATGTGTTTTTGTTTGCAAACTTGCTTCAGTGTTTTTTCATGCCCTGGAGTATTTCCATTTGTTGTTGTTCTTGAAAGGACAAAAGGCTTAGTACTTTAGGGGTCTGGGTCTTGAGGGATTACTTGAAAACTGTGATATTTACTCTTTGCTGCATTGGATATAATTTTGGCATGTGTAATGATGGTCGGGACACCAGATTCTGAGCTCAGGAGAAAGTCTGTACTCATAAGGGGAGAAGAGATTTTTCTCTCCTCTAAATTAGTAAATAATTAACATTAATCCTTCCTTTCCCGTAAGATTTATTGTTTGTGGCTACAGAGATTGCAAGTGAATAACCTGCAGAAGGATTTGGGTGCTCTTGGGAGGCTCTTTCCACATCACCTCTGTCTGCAGCTATCAGATTGATAATCCAAACGTCTACTCGCAAAACACATTATCCTTTTATTGAGTGGGTCTAGCCTAGTAAAATAGTAGCCACAAAAATGTTACAATAAAAGAATAGTAAGAGCCCAAAGCGCTTGTTGGAGCTGTCTGTAGGTAGTAGCCTGCTACTCACTGTGACTGATTTTTCACAAATTTCATGGGAAATGTACTGCGGGCAGCTGGCATACAGTGACTTTTCTTGGCTGTTTCCATTTTAATTGAGCAGGGGTAACATTAGGAGGCAAGATCCATTTGTTCAGAAGGACCCATTAGCTCTAAACTTAGGGGCTATCTCATCAGATTATGTGCTGTCTGTGGGTGGCTTTTCATAGCATATGGTGATTGAATCTATGTTCTCTCCTTCTCGTCTCATATAGAATGTGTCATGAGGAGCAGCTCCTCCAGAAGAGATTTCTCTGTAGGAAAGACATTCAAATTACTTTGATTTTTCCTAGTATCTATCATGGCAGTATGTTCCTACAGGGCAAGGGACAAGGTTAGGCTTACAGCAAAAGGGCAAAAGTGGTGCAGAATGACTTAGCAGAGAATTAAAAGGAGGAATAGCAAATGAAACAAAGAGCAGAGATGATGAAAACACCCAACAACTGCCCCGCACACCACCCTCCAGTATGGTGTGCCCTTAGGGTTCTTCTAACAAGTGCCAGTGACTCATTTTCATGAAATTTCATAAGTTAGTACCCTGCCTTGTTCCTCAGTGGGAGGTCATCAGCCTTGATGCAAAGACAGCAGATCTGAATGTGGGTTTGCATAGAAGCTACCGCAGTTCATGGCTAATTTGTTTTAATTTAGACTTCTACATAGTATATTAATACATCGAGCAGGAGAATGAGATAACAGGAGAAACACTTGACTGTATTGCCAGACAGGAGGGAAGTGTAACCCTCCAATATTCCCAGTGCAACTTGATGGTGCTCGTGGGTCAGAGTTCTTGTTCTAGAAACCACTTCTCCTATCCTGGCTGTCAGAGGCTGAATTTTGCCCTCAGAAGTGCTTTTGTATTGATGCACATGTGTGAAGGGGGTGAGATGACGGCAGAAATGAGTGGAGAAACAGTCTGAAGTGCTGGTTTTGAACTCTGGCTACAAATGCACTATCATAAAACACCCTCAATAAGCCACTTTCAAAAGAGTACAGTATGTGTTAGTAGTTTTGCATGGGAAGTTTCTTTTACTGAGAAGAAAAATCATTTTTTTATCTTGAAGGTTAATGCACAGCAAAAGCCTGTTCCAGTTAGCCTGTAGAAAGGCAGAGCTGAAACACGGATTAGCTACAGTTAAAGGCAAAAGGGCATATGTGGAGGCTGATAAAGAAGCAAAAGCAAACTAGAATAGTTCATGTCTCACTGAATCTGAAAGTGTAAGCTCCATTTAAAATGATAATTTATGGAGGTCTGATTGCCAGGTATTCAATTTGGTCCTGGAATCACTTGAACTCGGATTATATTTGTGAAACAGTCATTCTTCGCACAAACATTGTCAGTGTCAGCTGTATTGAACAGTCTGTGCTTTTTTTGTTATTATGCATAATTATAATTAGTTGAGTAAAATAACAATTATGCCCAAAAGAGACCTCTTCCAATAAAAAAGTATGCTATGCTACCTACTGCAAGTCTCGTAAGTGGTTCCATAATCAGGTTCAGTCATCCTTTCCTCAATCTCTATGGTCTGTAACCTACAGCATCTGCAGTTAATTTGTGAGTTTGTGGTTTGAGTGGGGCTTGCTGAGAAGGTCATGCAGAGTTAAGGCCAAGCATCCTCTTTGGAGAGACTGATGTAAATATGGCAGGGCTGGCCCACCTAGACCCTCGCACAAGGTCACCATCATTTGCTGAACTTTGGAACCATTGGAGCTGGTAAACTAGTTCTGCCAAAATACCAATCATTTCCTGCTGAACTGAACTGGAAACAGCTTGTGTGCTGGTCACATAAAGGAGAGAGAAAATGTTTCTCAGAATATTCAAGAAGAACTTATCTTTGCTCTGGTCTTCTTCTGACAGTGTAAACAAGTGACCAAAATGATAAAGAAGAAATTCTTGTAGAAATGCTCGACGAATGATAAGTTAAATGGAATATAGGGTCGTGCAAAGTCTGTAGGAAAACTGAAAATCGAAAGGATGATTTAGAACCCTGCAGGTCCATTGCAAAGTGTATTTTATAGACACAGTAGTGAACATTATTCTCTGAGAAAGGCCTGGAAACACAAAGTGTGGGTTACATCCCAGTCAAAGAAATTCTAGAGCAGATTTAGGTTTAAAGCCTAATTTTTCAAAACTGAACAGTCCTCCCAAGCATGGGTTGGGTGAAGCAGAATGAAGGAGGGAAAAAAATCTTCAGTTATGTTGTGAGAGTGAGATGGTCAGATCTGAAGCATTCTGAAGTGAGAGCTCATATTGATTTTGCTGAGGTTGTTATCAAAGAACAGAGTGACAGGTATTGGTCAGAGCAACAATCACTCCCACAGTGACAGTTTTTTGCTTGCAGATACAGCAAGACTGAAATGCTGAGCTTCAACTTCTTTATAAATGAAGCAGGACTGGACTGTCCTGGGAATATTTGAATTTTATTAAGCTGATCTTTAATAAAAAGGGCACTCACTCCATTGCAATCCAAAACTCACATTATAAGAGATTCCCAAAGGAAAGTCCAAATTAGAATTTGTTGTTTTTTCAAGACTTTCAAATTCATGCATAGCAATCTTTTATCTTCCAAGCCAAGGGCATTTCCTAGTTCAGTTTCATAAATGCTTATCCCAGACATTAAACACAGGGCAAATACTAAAACCAAAAGTAACCTTTTTGCTGGCTTTTCCTCTTTTTGGAAAGCTTCAACCCATGCCAATTAGTATCGATCTTTTCGCACCTCTTGGATATCTCGCAGGGTACTCCCATATCACAAATCTCAACTGTGTGATATAAAAGCAGATATATTTTAGATTAACTGTTTTGTATGTTTTCTAGCAGCATAGTTTTGGAAGGGTCAGCATGGGGATCTTAGTCTTTAGAGAATGAAGATGATGAAAACACCTATACTTGACACATTCACCATTGTCAGAACTGTGAACCTGAGCTTGCGTGAAATAAGCTGTGTAAAAAGTCCTGGTGGAGAAACATCTGCCACAAATGTTTCAGTGGGGAAAAGATATTGTCTGCCTGAAAAACGTAGAACAAATTCACAAATGCAGCATGTTGCTGTTTAATAGATATACGTGGCCTTAGGGACCCATGTGGCTCCATTACCCGTCCAAAGTTCAAAATAAAGAGGAAAATAAGTTTTGACAGTCACATCAGAGGGAAGTGATAACAGATCAAAGGAATTGCTTTTATTGCGATATTTTCATCATTATGGAAAAGAATCACTTTGGACTTTAGCTGCTGTTTGAAATCTTTACCTTTTAATAAGGGAACTCTGTAAATGTAGCTCAGAGAACAAAGGTTCCTCTTTTACAGTTAAACTTTTAACCCTTGAGGTTGAACTGGTGGAGACCAGAGGGAAAATCCACTGTGTTTTCACTGAACTTTTTACCCTTTGAAAAAAGCTGAACAAGTTTAAAGTTCATACACTGAGCAAGAGGTCTCTACTGGGGATTTCTGGTATTATTAACTTCCTGACCTCAGATAATTAAAAGGGAAGAGTGGAGGCACTGCAGACTTTGACTCAACTTTGAACTTTTAACCTCTTGAGGAACGTTTTTAGTGTGCAAGTGGTACACAGAGTAAACTCTCTTATTAACTTTCTTTAACCCACGGACACAAAAACTGTCAACAGGCCAAAATTATCCTTTGTCCTTTATGTCATATTTCTATTTGTGCAGCAGTTAAAACTCAAGGGGGATATTGTTTTGGATACAAAAAGTGGCAGAGACAACTCTTTTCCAGGAACTGGCGAGCACAGTAGAGGGAGAAGCAGCAATGAGTCTGTCGGGCACTGCAGCAGGGTTTTTAATTCAGACTGTGTTGGGTTTTACCTTTAGGACATACACCAGTGTCTAAGTGTTGCCCCTTGGCTAAATTCTCTTACCGAGTGGAGGTATTTTATCTCTTTATTCAACAGGGCTTTACTTCCTCAAGCATTAAAAATAGTGATACTCAGCAGCTCAAGAGACTATGGATTTATTGACTGGGAAATAAACAAGTAGCCTTATCAATTCTGCATTTGAGCACCTAGATTGTACTTTCTCATGGCTACTGCAGAAATGAAAGGAAAAAATCCTTTCTTCTTGTCTCATTGAAATGTAGATCATCTGTCATCAGTTGTTTGTCAGGGATACTATTTATATGGAACTAGTCTGGGGAACAATGTGGGAAGCAGTAAAGTTTTCATTTAAACTTCCTAACATTAGTGTTATGGGCATGCAAAACAGAATTATTGGGACTCCATTTAGTCAGAGGTAAAATAACTTATCTGAAAAAAAACAACAAAAAATGTTGAATGAAAGTATTTCCCATATGAGAAAGCTGTAAGCTTCTGGGGCAGAATGTCAATAATTGGTATCCTGTCAATTTTTTTCCTCATGAGAAAAAGAAGAACATGAGTTTATGTCTCATGGTTGCCTAAATGTTTATTGCATATCATGGTGTGCCCTATCATAGAAATTGTTTGTCATTTCCACTAGGAGCTCAACAGTGTTCAATGTAAATTGTAACATTCATTTCAGTTTTCTTTAGTTGCAGAAGCATAATCAGAAAAATAATGCAACGTGTCTTTTGGAAGCAGATGTGCCAGAACGTGAAATTGCTTTATTAAGATTATTAGATTAGCAGAAAAATCTTGAGGATGGCTAGATATGTATGGATGCATGCACCTTGAAAGTGTTGAATTTGGAAGATTTTTCAAATGTCTTGATTAAAGTCAGCTGAACACTAAAAAAAAAAAAAAAAAAGCCACAAATGAAATAGTTGTTTAGGGGATCATCCCATAACTCCTGGTGAAAAGAACTCTGAAAGACACAAGTCTTGAAAAGTTTAGCAAAAATGCACCTCTAATTGGAAAGGCACTGGCTTAGCCTGGTTTTTAAATTGTTTTTCTTTGATTTTATATTGTTTAAAAATATTGTCTACATTACCAGCTAGTGTGATACAATTCAAACTGTTCTGTAGAGTGAAACTGTTAGTGTGGTAGAACCCAATATTCACAGTGTGCTTGTGAAGGGTATATTTTAGACTAACTCTGGACTCATCCCAGGAGCCAAGCACTCCTAGTGGCAGGAGCACATCAGGAGTACTCCTAAGGTTTATTTTCTGGTCTGTTTTTAACCTGTGAGAATCTATTTCATGTGCTCTGTGACCTCCTGGCAGCACGAACCAGAGGGCAAGAAGTGGAGGGGATGAAGGGATGCGCTTCCAAAGCACCCTCCTGCTCTGGGCAGAAATGCCAATGTAGATGCACCTGAAACAGGGGGCAGAGGTTGGCCTTCAGGTATTGAAAGGACATAATTAGGTCACTCTGAAGTCTTCTCTTTTCTAGGCTGAACAAACTCAATTAAATATGCTCTATTGAATCTGAAAGAAGTGTTGCCCTGTGTCTCTGAAGTCCTGAGTCAGGAAAGCATTAAGGCTACTGTTTATAAGATGGAGAAAATGAAATTACAAGCAGACTGCTATTAGTCAAGAACCATAGTAGAGGGAAGGACACCCAAGTTGCTACATATAAGAAAACAAATAAAATTTCTTTTTCTCAAATGTAGATTTAAGCACGAATTTTCTTACATTCTGGATGGAGACAAGGCCTCTTCAGGACACAGTGAAAGGGAGGGAAGGATATGCTTATAAAAACCAGTTTCCTTCTGTTCCACTGGCAGATCAGAATGAATCTTTTCCTTGTGCCTTGGCTTTGGAGAAGAGCATGAAAACCATGACAAAATCTCATGCTTGGCTGATCTGGTCCATCCCGTGCTGCACCAGAGGCACTGACTGTGCAGGACATTCCTGCTTCCTTTGCAGCTTTTAGCTCTGAAGATTTTCCAGATTTCAGCTGCAAGGCAGGAGGCTTCAAAGTCTGACCACTGGGCCAAAGTGGGTAATTTTTCTTGTGGACTGCAAAAAGCATTCTTGGAACAAAGACTCAAGTTCATCACACTTAAATTCCTTCTGCAAAGTGTGAGGTTAGTAAGACCATCTATACTAGCAGGTTGCCTAGATGTTGAGGTTTTTTTCAGCACAGACACACCAATGTGTTTTTCACTGATCCAGATCACTGAACTGTTTTAGAGCAGAGGTTTTCCAAAAAGCATTCAGTTTGTGGTATGTAGTTGGCACAGAAAATTTTAGCTGGAGCTAGACAGGAGAAGTTTGGCAAAGTTACAGGCATTTGATAGCAGGGTGTTTATCATAACAAGCATTGAGAAACCTTGCTACCAGCCCTTCCTGCAATCTCACAGTTCCTACACAGAGACAGAATATGTAAAATCAGCATGAGCGTGTGTGCATGTGAGCTTGTGGATGGATGGATGGAGAGTGTCCACGTGCCATGAGTTTGTGTACTGCAGAGCTACTCATGTGAGACAGCAAGCAGCAGAGCCTGTCCCTAGGCATGCATTAAGGAAGGCAATTAGACACATGCTCAGGCACTGGGGTGCCTTCCTCTGTCAGACCTTTGCAAACTCATCTGTCCTTGTGCACCACTGTGCCTGTGGAAGCGCTGAACTTCTGTTTTCCCTTGGATTTCAGCCCTGGTGAGCCAGCACCGGCTGTTCCCTGTGGCGAGACCCTCAGCTCTGCTGATCCACACTTGCTGTCCCTCAGAGCAAAGAGGTGTCTCACCTGTTTGTGCAGACTTGCCTCCTGAGCATGGAGAGTGTGTTCAGCTTTTAGTGGAGACGGAGGGGCAAGTAGGAAAAAAGTAGTAATAGAAATATTTAGGATTCGTACAAGGCTCTTCAGGAGGGAACTATATGATACAGGAAGATATTGCTGGGACAAAACTGCACCATATTTTTTGCTGGAGGGAGCATACAGCTATTATGGAAAGAGATAAAGTATAAACCAAATAATTATTGTCATCTTTATGTACGTGGACAGTTAAATGGCTTACACAGACTTCAGTGTAAAACCATGTCAGGATAAGGTTCTAAAAGTCAAAGCTTGCTGTGAATCCTGCACCCAGCCCTTTATCTCATGCTGAATTTTCTTTTCTCTGCATTCTGTGTGAGTGTGTGATGGACAGAGTTGATAAAAATAGGAAAACAAAATTCTCACCTGGCCCTGCACAGTGAGGCAAGAATGAAAGAGGAATCCTGGTAAATGTCACATCCTACACACTCTGCCCTTGAGTCCTTCAAAGCCAAATGATCAAGGCTGAAATATATTGCATGGAAGGAAGGACGAGGAATTAAAAGCCTGCTCCACCTTGCAAAGGGATACAGCTTAAATTCTGGTCAAGGTGAGGAACAGAAAGCAGATATAGCTGAATTACAAACCCTGCTTGGGCATTTCATAGGGATAGCACCCTGCTTACTAGAGCTAAATGGAAAGGCCAAACCTGGCTCTGAGCATGTGAGTCAGGGTAAGAGGAACAGCAGTAACAACTGGCAGTGAACACATCCATCCTTCTGCCCTGTCTGCAGCTGCCCTGGGCTGCCTGAGCACGGCTGCGAGGGTCTGACTGAGGAGCTGAGAGCCAAACACCAAGTCTAGAGGCAGAACTGGATCACAGTAAAACTTTCCCCTGCAGCATTATTTGTGCTGATGGCCCGTGTTACCTACTTTACCCCTCACACCAAGCGGCCACCAAACGCAGCCTTGGGAAGACCCTGATTTAAAGTGCCAGACAGGAGAAGTAGTTTCAAGAAGGAGCGCAAGGAGAAAGCAGTGGCAGTAAAAAAGGAAACTTAGGAAGTGATTCCTTGGCACCCTGAAATCAGGGTCTTTGTAAGGTACACGTTCATGTCCTCACTGTATTTCTCAGAGGTGAGCTTGAAAAATCTCACTTTGGTCTCATTTTCATTCCTCAGCTGTTGCTCTCTTAGAATATGTGGAAGTCTAATAGCATGCAAAGATTTGTCTGTGGCAACTGCTACTTATGCCAGATTAGCTGATGGATGTGTGTGTCTGTTTTTATTAGTTTATGACCCTGCAGAGAAGACATCTGAGTGTCCACAGGGATGAAGAAGACATGATCCCTGCTGAAAACTGCTTGCAATCAAATTTGGGAATTGATTTTGAAGGATGACAAGACACAACGGTGAATAGATGTAGGCTGAGCAGGAGTTTTATTAGCAAAACAGACTGCATGCTTATCTATCAAAGCCTTCCTTCTTTATGGCGAGTTGGAAAAAGGTTTTGGATTGGTTTGGGTTTTTTTTCGATGTAAGTCAGTCTGTGGGGATGATCCATTGCTACAGGTGTTAAGAAGTTTGTGAAGTGGCCCAGCAGATACTGGTGTACAAATCAAAGGAAACTTTATGATTAAAGCTCTTCTTTATAAAGCCAAACTTCTCTTAAACCAACACCATGGTAAGAAAGTTCTTTCCTGTTTCTCCTTCTCTTCTGTGCCATGGCTGTATCTCCCACAGTTTAACAGAAGAGCAACCCAAGCAGGTTAACAGTTACATTTCAGACCTAAGCTGGCTAAGCTGGCTTTTGGCAGAGGAATCTTCCTCCCTTGGATGGTATTTTCTTGCCAGGAAGGGAGTACACATTACCCTCCATTGGGTAAATATAGAACTGTAGAAGGAGGGGTACATTAATGGTCTTTCTTATCTTCATATCCAAATTTCTTATCAGTTTCTTATTCTTTTTGCTTTCAACAGTGGGACTTCTTACACAGAATAAAGATCAAAGCATGTTCTTGTATCATGCCTTGTGCCTAACCAAAGCCACATAATGAAATACATTTCTCCTTATGTTCCTTGGTGAAAAGTTGTGGGGCAAAAAGACACTTTATTTTGAAGGAATATAGTTTAAATCAGAGGTTCTAGTGAACAGGAGACAAATAGCAAAAGAACTGTTCAGGCTTCAAATGAAAACATATTGAATGGAAAAAGAATGCATCACAACTGATAAGTTTTTTGTTTTTCTAAAAGTTTTGTTTCACAGTGTCATTAAGAAATGCATATGTGCATAGTCTAATTTATCTGAAAAAAATGCTTTTCCTCTGACACATTTCAGTCTGTACACTGAGACAACAGAGGATTTTTCTCTGATATGTGATACCCTACATATTATTTTGCAAATATTTTTATAATATAGAAAAAGTAGCATTAATAAATAAGCGATATTTTTAAGAGTCTTGTTTGGCATCAGGAGTACAGGGTGATATTTTGGAAGTAGTTCAGGAACTTGTGTTGATCTAAAATCCTACCTTACTGGCCTCAGGACCACCAGGACCACTGGATAGTGTACTCAAGGAGGACTTGTTTGTATGTGTGTGATTTTGAATATTTGTTACTCATTCCCAAGACTGCATTTTTTTATTAAATCAAAGCACAAAACAGTTGTTTGTGACCATGGTGAGGATACCATAAAATCATTGGTAATAAGTAGTACAGAAAAGACTATATGAATTCTGTGCTACTGAAAATTTGCTGGTAATAGCTCAATGTTTACTTTACTTCCTCCTATAAAGGGCCCTTTATCTTCTGGAAATGCACAATTATAATGAATTAGTGTTTATCCACCATCACATATTGTCAAGGTTGGAGAAGAAGTAAATGAAGTGATTGGTGAGTTTCCTAAGTTCTTACTATTTAAGGAAATTGAAGTAAATGGTAGTAAGCAAAAGTTCAACAAAATCACAAAGTGGAGCTGAGAGTCTGACACAGTGAAAGAACAGCAGGAGTCATCATTTGGCTTGAATTCTGGCTGTATCCCAGCATTCCCTCCCAAGAAATGCATATTCACTCTCCTTTTAAAGCACATTACCACTTAAGCAAAAAAAATCCTCGTCTCTTTCAGTCACAGTTGTAAATTTGACATACTTGCTTTACTAGAGGATACACTCTACATTTAACATTTAACTAAATGCATTTGTGTTGGGCCAGAAGATGTTCCTGTAAACAAGTACCCTGTTCCTGAAGAATGGTAATTTTAGTGATATGAGAAACTTCACGTTTTGCTTCTGACACTGAGATACCTAAAGTAAACACCCTTCCCCAAGGAAGAAAGAGGAAAAGCAAGAATACAGAAAGTACTCTATGAAAACTTTGCTAGGACCACCCCGAGCCTGCCTCCTCTCCCTGGTGATGATGGGCATGGCACTGCACCCTCCCTGAGTGTATTGGCATTTTCTCCTTTTAGGGTAGCAAATCCTGATCTGCAAAGTTCACAGTGGCACAGGAGCCACAGCCAGTTCCGGGAATCTGCTGCCGCTCCCCGGGTCAGCTCAACGCTGCTTTCATCAGGAGTGTCACTGCAATGGGGAGAATTTGTTATAACGAGTTTCAGGAGGCATTGACATAATCAGGTCAGCTGGAGGTGCATAAAGAAGGGAGCGGGAAACAAAACCCGTAGAGGAATTTATATCTTTCTGTTCTGTCCCTGGGAGACATGAGGTAAAAAGCCTTTGCTCTTACCTGCTGATGTGGCATCCTTGTTTCCCCCTTTTGTTTTTCTGGCTGTAAAGCATTTTCTTCCCTGCAGCCTGACAATCCAGTCACATTTTCATCCATTGCTTGGATCTTTGGCAAATCTTCTTTTTCTTCTTGTTGCTATCATGGCAGGCAGGTTTTTTAATAGGCTGCTTAATGACTACATAACCCCCCCATGTGGGGATGCCCATCAGCCAGATGGAGAGAGGACAGGGTCTCTCCAGAGGTTTCAGAGCCACTGGGGAGGGAAGAAGATGGAGTTTAAGGGAATATTGTATGTTACAGGAACATTTAGAATGCTTGTGTCTGATGAAAACACTACTGAGCTTTTGTACTTCCTCCTTCTTTGAGCCTGTTGACAGTTATTCATGACAACCATGATCTGAAAAGAGCCAGAAAAAATGCCATGTTATGTAATTTGCACCTGCAGATGGCACATGTTAATGCAAATGTTGGTTGATCATAAAATGCTATTACAACTGAGGCTGAAAAAGACTTTTTCATTAAAAAAAAATTTATTCTAGAGATGATTAAATTGCTGGAGAATCTTCTTTTCTGTTGCGACAGTAGTGATATCAGAAGTCAGGCCTGCAGACCTGGCTGGAAGATGAAGAACTCTGTATGTATTAGACATTTAGAGTACATCCAGGCTAACATGCATGCACACCAATATTTAACACGATCTTTGCTGTACTACTATAAGTGATTTCATGAAGAAGAAAGATTGCAGATTCTGTACTTTATGATGTCATTGTTGCAGATCAAGTAATTTTCCTTGGGGGACAGGGCTGGGAGAACATGAAAAGAAGTTTTAAGCAATCCCATCTCCATTAAACCCCCAAAAGAACCAACAAAGGAATAGACTTGTCAGAGGGAAATGGGCAACACATTTTGTTCATGAGAAGCTGCAGCACCTGTGAGAACTCACAGATTAAAAGAACCAGTTTTAGGCAACCCTCTTGGAAAAAGTTTGAGATGCTCTAAAAAGAAGATGCACTTGGTCGGCCAGATACTGTGACCTTCTCCTTACAGACGAAGACTGGCTTTGACAGAAGTGGGCGACGCTCTGCAGGGTTTTGGGACAAGACTGATGTCCTTGTAAGTACAGTCTTCTGCTTCTGGCAAGAGTGTGGCAGTGTATCATTCTCTGCATTTGGGTTATTACCATGCTTTCTACCTACTTACACTTCACTTGCAATTTGGGATCAGTAGAGTCATCATCTTCATTTTGTGCCCCAAGGTTTTGTCTGGTGCAGCTGTGTAGTGTTAACAGCTGCTGGTTTTTGTCATACAAGTGGCTTCATTTTAGGAATAGGCAATGAGATTTCTGCTGTACAGTCTGTTCAGGCTGTTTGGGAAGCACTTTGTAGATCCAGGTGTATAAAAAAACCACTTAATAATATTGACCTTAAAACAATAATAATTATAATAATTTGATAAAAAGAGATTATGATCCATGTTTTGTTGTGCAGTTTACTACTCATTTATTATACAATATGCAGAAAATCTTGGGCTCATGGTACTGAGCCTCATTGAATAAACTTCAGGTTTAGCAATTAGATTCCTATTCAGCAGCTCAATGATTAAAAAAAAAAAAAAAAACAAAACTCTATCACTTGTATTTACATTCTTGCTGCAAAACAGGTCACCCTGCCCTTTGAGTTCTGTTTTCCACAGAATGGGCCAAATCTGCTCCCAGTGTGACTCCTTTGACTCCAACACAGTTGCACAAGAGATGACCGCAGTTCATGAATTCTGCAGAATAACTCTATTTTGATTAGGGATTAAAAATTAGTATTTGGGTGGAGTTTTATTCTTGCTGGCATGCTAGGTGGTTGGTTTTCTTCCATTAACATTAACCGGAGCTGGAATAGACATTGTTTACTTGAAAAAGAAAAAGGAATAAAGTATATTTTATCTGCTTTCTAGCCATTGTACAGTAATCATAAGACTGTAAATGGCAGTAAAATAATAAGATATAATAAATATCCTATTTTAGCCATGCCTTCCTCTGTAATACCAATCGCTGCTGAAAACACAAATAGGTTCTGCTGCAAACACAAGAAAGGAATTCGGTCCCCTTGGCTCACTGCTTCCTCTCTGAGCTGGCAGCACTGGGTGAGGACTGGCAACAGGAGGGGATGTGCTCACCTGAGCACCCCACAGAGCAGGCACAAAGAGAGCCTGGTGTGGGTAGCAGCACCCACATGAGCCTCCTGGGAGAGTCTGGAAGAGGCCAGGGGGGCTGGAAACCACTTTCTGCCTTGCACAGGTGGGACACCAAGCAGGGAATTGCCAGCCTTCAGTGTGGGAGGGTAGGAGAAACTCATGAAGGAGAGGGATAGAGCTAGCTGGGAAGGCAAATAGGATAATTTGGAGGCTTTCTGGAGCGTGTGGAATTGAGAGGTCAGAGGTGCCTGAGGAAGAGACAGTGGAACTTCTCTTGTGCAAAGAGGAGGAGAGTTGACTGGAGTCACCCGTGCAGTGCAGCAAGACAGCTTTCAGTGGACAACTGATTTAATCCTTGTGCCCCTGCACAAGAGAAACTGTCCAAGTCAGTCGTTTTTCCATTGTCTCGTCTCCAATTACTTTGCCATAGACAGGGACCTGCAGTGCCCCAGACTATGTCTGGTGGCAAATAAATAAATCTGATTGACTAGTGCTGTGAACGTTAATTCTCTGGGAGTAGCAACCGAGTGGCATTGCCCTTTGTACATGCAAGGGCCGGGAAAAAGAATATACTGTAGCACTTTTCTTCCTGATGTTTAGCTGAAAGTAACATTAAAGACCTCAGCTCCTCCCAACAGTCATTAAGCTCCCTGTTCCTCTATGGTTATTGCTTAATTATTTTCAGCTCTGTAATCTAATTTGCAGTTTGACTCTGTGTTGATTCTAGCTGCTGTATCATAACCCTTGCAGTACAGGAAACGTGACGCAGGGCTGGCTGTACTGACATCTAAATCTTTTGGTGAAAAGGACCTTTTTCTAAGCCTGCAGCTTCAGGAAATTACTTGTTTTCTAGATAGCCTGAAACCTTTAACATTCTGGAGTTTTCACTTTCTCCTGTTTTCTTTCAAAAAGGCTTAACAGAGTTTACAGTGCAAAACTGAGTAATGAAAGGTCTTTCACAGAGTATGCACCATTCCTCTTTAGTTTTAAGGCCGGATATTAGACAAATATGTCACACGGAGGAGCTGTTAACATATTCCTTTTATTTTAATTCATTATAACAGATGCTTCAGGTGTTCTGGGGAGCAAGGAAATAAACTCATAGCTATGAAGGGAAGCTGTCTGAATATGAGTTGCAAATGAGATAAATTAACAATTTAAACATTTAAAGCTTAAAATATTATTAAATATGGGCATCAATCAAATAGTTTTATTTCAAACAGAAATAACTGAGTTTATGCAATACCTACTACTTACTTGATTTCTTTAGAAATCTCCAAAAACTAACAGGAAATTAGAGCTGTAGGGAGCCATCTGATTCGAGGTATTTCTCATCAAGACTCTCATTCTTATGTCTGGAATTGTTTGACAAAATACAGGAACAATACATACGGTTCATAGTATGTGATATATGGGATGCTTTTGCGCTCAAAGGTTCTTATGGATGCATATTAGTCACAAGGGCCTGTGGGAGGGCACTTAATCTGAAATAAAGCAGAAAGGGAAAGAGTATGAAGGGGTCTCTGAAGTGTAAATATCCAGGAAAAGCCATCAAAATAGGTGCTGGAGGAAATAATCTAGACTAGGAGATGAGAATGTCGGAAGCATATGGAAATGAGCAACCAGCAGTCCAAGGACTACGTTTCGGGTGAATATTCTTGAGGAGTAGGAATTATTGCAAGCACGATTTTATTATGTTTTTCTTGTAGCCCTTTTTTTTCCCCACCCTTGCATGCTTCCCTCTGAACCTTGGCTTCAAACCAGGTTAAATAAACCTTCCTATTGTTTTCCTATAGGTCTGTCTTGTGTCAAGACGCACCAGAACAATCAGAGGGCCTGAGCCTGCAGCCTGGGGGGCTCAAGGGCTCAGAGAAAGGGTGGGGGTGCCTATTCCGTGTGTACTGAGGGACCCTGACAGATGCAGCAGGTGCTCTGGAGCTTGCAATGCCACATACTTGGGTCTGAGACAATCCTCGTGGCTGGTGCAGGAAAAGCTCCTTCACTGCAGTGTATGAGGGGGACACAAGGGGCATTTCTCAGCTGATGTGGATGGTCAGGCATCCCTATGTGACACTTGTGCCCCGCCTACAAACAAGGGTCCCATCTCAATTTATAATCTAAGGGTCAAGGAAAAAGAGATGTCCACATGGTGGAAAGTGTGGAGGAGCACCTTCTAGGCTGCTGGACTCAGCTGAGCAGGATTGCTCTAAAACGTTGTGTGCTGTTCAGCCTTCACTGTCTTAGGGATGCCGATTATGAGAATGTGCAGAAGAGTTATTCCTGTTCCTCTACTGTTCTCTTAGTCGTGTAGCTCTTCAGAGCTTTGTGAGCTTGGAAGCTAGAGCAGCCCTTCTGCCAGGAGGGCTGTTGTTATCCCCATGGTATGGAATGGTGTCAGTTCACTGAAGTGGCGTGTGCTAACTAATCATTATGGTGAAAAATACAGGAATACTCCTGAGTTGTCTCTGAGCTGTTGTACAAATGCAGAGGAGAGAAAAGAAAAATTGCAATTAGCCTCTGTATTCCCCACACAGGAAAATGATTGCTATGATGTCCAGATCACCTCCCCAGCCCGTGGTCAATGGTATAGGTGAGTAGGTGAGTCATCATGGCATTGCAGTTGCAAGGCCTTTCTTCCTGAGCAGTGGTGTGAGAGCTAGGCCTGCACTTGGAATTAAACAATTTTTTTCTGGTAACAGAATTATAATATAAATATAATATAAATAAGATTCCATTGTTATGTAGAATATTGCATTATTCCAATTTCCCTCTTGTTCCTACAAGTTGTTCTCTCAGGGGGAAATAATACCTCAATATCTAACTCTGTTTGGCTGACTCAAAATGAATAGTCAGCTTTATGGCCTCAGCCTGTATTCGTTTTTAGACTTAAAAATTCTGACTGAAGTCGTTGGAAGACATTTGATCCATTAGTAATGCAGGATCAGATCCCTCTCTATGTAAAGGACATAACAAAGGGTAGGGAAGTGGTAACCTCCCCTTACTTAATCACACAGCATGGTGACTCTTTTCTGTGATCAGACACAAACGTAATGATTCAGGAAGAAAGACCTTAAAGCTTAGAAGAAAGGCTGGAAACAGAGGATATTCAAATGACAGCTAGAAGAAGGGAACAATGCTGATATAATTGGAGTAGACAAAGGATGTTCACTTTGTGACACATTTTGAGAAACATCCAGGAACATTTGTTATGCCAAAGCGGGTTCATGGTTCAGTGGAAATGTCATCTTCCGATGGGGAAAGTAAGCAGAAGAGGCAGCGCGCTCTGATCAGACAGAGGAACAAAAATAGTTCAGGGTTCCACAGCAGAGAGATGTATACAAGTTCAGATATATTATTATGAGAAAAGTCCTGCTAAGTGTGCATAGAACTTTCCTTTACTGGTTGTTTTTCTGAAGAATGACTGCTTGCTGCTGCTGTTCCCTGATGGAGGGGTCTTCTTAATTCACCTCATAGGCAGCAGTCTTCAGATGATCTGTCTCCATAAGTACCACAACTGGTACTTATGATCTAGAGACTATTGTATTTATTTCTGTATTTAAAATACATAAGAAGGCATGGTGAAGCCTGTTCATGCCTTAAGTAATGTCTGACAACATGGGAATTATTCAGATTTATATAGTCAAATGCTGGCAATTCTGCCATGACAGGCTCACATAACAATAAGCAATAACAGCCGGAGTCCTTGGTTTAAGGAAAAAGAGTTTGCACAGGCAGCTTTTTCACTTTTAAACTTCTATTAGAAGAAGAGCTTCTCTCACTCAAGCTGCAACAATTTCCACAAAGTTTTGAGGTGTAGGGAGACAAATTACAATAGACTTGAAAACAGAAGCCAGAAGAAGCCCTTAGCCTATTTGGTCTGGCCTGAGTGACATGTCTTAGAAGGCTTATCTCTTGGTGATCAAAGGTATGTGATTTGGCATATGTGTATGTACACACACACACACACTCACATACAGAAAGCAGTATACAAAGTCTACAAGTATTCTAATATCCATATATATGTGTGTGCAGGACTGCAATATGCAATATATGTATTTTACTTTGTTAAAAGGTGAATGATGCTCCTTTAATTGTCTGGACTGAAATCCTGGAAGAAAGAGCTGAACCCGCTTTGGAGTGGGCAGTCCAGGGGGGTTGACTGGAGAGGGAGCCTCTACAGAGCTCTATTCAGAGGAATAGTAACCCTATTCCATGCAACAGCAGGAATTTGCAACACTAAGAAAATTAATGAGCAACTGAAATCAAGACGGAAAGCAGGACCTGCCTGCAAGGATGGCACAAGCAGAAGAGGGAACATTTAGTAAAGCCTTCAATACACTTCTCAGTGGCTGAGAATATTTTCTATCTGAAAAGTTAATTGTTCTATTTTTCATATTTCAATAATACCAGGGGGCTTTGAGCATTTTTAGGGTTTAGAGCAGCTGAATAGGTCTAGGCACATCCACTTCAATGTTGTTGTCTAGCTTGGGCCACACAGTGCTTTTTAATACTTTGTGTTAAATGAAGAATAACTTTCATTCAAAATAATTCAACTTCTCTGAAAGTTGGCAATTAATGTTTTCTGAAAGGAATCAGGAGGAGACTCTACCATATGCCTGCACAGAGTGATGACTGATTTCACTTTTAACAGTATGTTCTTTATTTCTAACTCCAATTAAATAGTCTTAAGATTTCAGCCTTTGTTTTTGTGACTTTGCTAAATTGGTGAGCCCCTGTGCTGCAAGTATCTTTTCCCCACTAAACTGGTTTTGACTGCACTCAGATTTGCTTGTCATCTCTCTTGTCAGAGATTAAATTGTCTCACAGTGTCAGGTACCTTCTCTTTCTCTAATATGTATTTTGTTTCCTTTTTTTGTTCTGGCTTTAGACAATAAGGATTAGACCTGTATGTAGCAACCTGGAATATATCTTGTCAGTCTGATCACCAAAGTATTCTCATTAGCCCTCTCCTGCTGACAGACCTTAGGTGCATCCAAAGATGGTATTTCCCAAGGAAATCAGGCTGAACTGCTCTTCACTGTGATACAAAATCTTTAACAGAGGTACTAACAGGGTGTAGCAACTGAGAGTTATGTATGGCTTTTACTTCTTGTTCCTCTCACTCAAGAAATTAAGTAATTGCTATAAAAAGTTACAGGTGTTTAACAAACCTTTTAATCTAGTAAACAAACTATATATAATTTATAAACTGTATATATATATTTCTCAAAAAAATAATGATGTGTTATGTCACTTGTTCTTTTGCCAAGACCTCTGGCATGTTAGTGTTGTTTGAAATAAACCTGCTTTTGCAAAAAGAGTTATAGATGTAATTAGCATTACTGTGGCACAGCATGGACTCTGGTGGTTTGATTTTCCAGATCTCAGAGAGCCCTAAAAGAGTCTGCTGATTGTTCATTCAGCTAAGTGGATTCTTCCATAAGGTGATCCTCTAAGTCAGCTTTCCCTCTGAGATATGTAGCCTATCCTGTGTCATAGCTGAACCCCCTGGTATTTTGAGCAAAGAAATGCCCTTAGCCACAGTACTGAAAGTTTTGCAGGTGCCTTTACCCTGTAACATGTTCTGCAAACTCTTTTCAGAAGGTTCTTCTCTTCCTTTTAATTAACAAAACATGACCTTCTGAACATCACATCTTTCATGCACCATCTTAAGCTGACTCACAAGTAACACAGAAGCATCAGTGTCCTAAGTTAGGTATCCATTTAAATGCCGCATTATTCTTTAATATATAGTCCAATATCCGTTGACTCCTTTGTTAGTGGAGAAAAATATATTTTTAACTTCCCTTATCTTTTATAAAGTGCAAGTAGCTGTTGCTGGCATCACTTTCAGTGTTTTAAACTTTCTGTTGTGACACACTACTGGCTTTTTCAGTGGAGGTACCTGTGGACACAGAGGCAGATTTGGCTGAATAAATTCTCATGGGACACACATCTGGTAGAAGCTGCTATTTAATTGCAGTATTATGGTGTGGTGCAGAAACCAGCCTATGATTTGGGGAAAATCTATCCCTTTAATTTCTTTTATGCAATCAGTCTGTACATGTGTATGTATAGGATACCTCTGTGCATATAATACTTACAGAATTGATCTCTTAGTAAGAAGTATTTGGCTCCAAGAGTCTTAGAGCAGAAAATCTAAGTAAATCAATACATTGCTTGCTCAACTAAGAAGTGGTAGTTTGAAAACCACATTTGTTTCATCTAATTTGCACATTTGACCTTGAATATGCCTCTGAGTCAAGCAGCATTCTTAAGAGGTGGTGCCAGGATGTAGGTTTTTTTCTTACTATTACATTATCTAGGCTGCTCTCAACCGTGTTTCTGTATGGTAAGCCAAACTTATCCTTAGAGTAAGACCATTTTAGTCAACGGATGCATTTGGCCCATTAACTTCAGCCTGCCATAAAGTCAAGGGCAAAAGGATATTCTCATGCAAAGCACAATCCCTGTAGATATGCTACTAATCACTGAGGATTAGAATGAAGATATTCCTGTCCTCAGAGCACCTTCACATGGCTTTTTAGCTTCTTTTATTTTTAATAGCAAAACTACAAGGATTTTATTCTCTTAATTCTAAGAAGAAATCATAATTTCATCTATTAACATGAAGTAGTGAAACTTTATTAGAAATGCAATTGTTTCCTAAATCTTTTAGTACTTCTGTGCGTGCGATTGCTAAGCAATAGTAGTCCTAATTACAATTTCATAAACTGCCTATGGGCAAAATGGAAGGTTGTGTGTGAACTTTCCAGTATTGTTGTTTGGGCTTGAACATTCTTATAAATTATTTTAAATGTATATATTTCAAAGGGAAATTAGTTAAAAGTATCCAGGTAGGACTGAACCTCTTCCACCTTAATCTTGTAAATAGATCTACAGGAAATCAGTGGGACTTGGTAAAATTTGACATCAATTATCCTTAGGGTTCTGAATCTAATTTTAAGTGGCATTTTATAATATGTAATGTTTTGTCTGAACAATACTACTACTACTACTATCCTTCCAGTATCGGAAGAATTAAACAGTTTTTCTCCTTCAAAATGAAATACTTCTTACAGTTATAATTTTGTTTAGATTCAACATGATTTGATTTTAGCTGTAAATACTTTATAGTGTATTATATATATATATACGAGAGAGGAAGTGATTTCATTAATAAAGAAATGCAGCTCATCACTATATTTAATTACAATGTTCTGAACTGAAATACATAACCAGTGGGAATAGGACTATTGATTAAAAACTAGGATAGCTTCTGGTTTACTGTGTTGGAGACTCTTCTTTCTTTTTTTTCCAATTACTGTGTGTAGGAGAGGTCAGTCTGATTACATTATAAAATTAGGTTTAGTATTTCTGTCAATGAGTTGCTTGTGATCCTTTTCTTAAGAAAAGACACAGTAGAATAATTTCACTTTAAATTCAGAGCACTTTTCTCTGACTGGTGTTAAGGGGTTTTATTTTATCCTTCAAATTCATTATTACAAACACAAAGATGCCCAGGAAACAAACACTACAAAGTGATACACATATGAGTGTAAGTATTCTAGTTTGTACTATGTATTTCCCTTCCATTTGAGGGAAATTTGCTATGGAAATTACAATGGATGTTTGGAGATCATAAAGAGGCAGACGGAGCATCATGAGTGTTTTATAGAATGGGTTCTCATAATAACATCTGAGAATTATACACCTTCTTGGGGACAGCATCTCTTATCTGAGAGCCTAGATGTGCTCTCTGAGCATCCCCAGCAGGAGGCCAGTGGGCTGAGAGTTGCTGAACTCCACTGACATGTATTTCTGCATGTTCCTCAAACAGGTGGCTCCTTTGTGGCAACTGGTTTTATCTTGCATTGCAGTCAGGTTTATACTTGTCTGGTGAAATATGCTAATTAATGAAATGTGATTATGTTGATATATGAATAAACAGTATAGTAAGATTTCTCAAGAAGATAATCAAGTTTTGCTTAATGCTGTTTCTGAATGATTTATAAATTGATAAAAAACAGCTCGAAAGGATCTTGAAGGGTCATTTTCTCTGTCCTGAGATTGGATCAATCCCATCTAAAACACCTTGACAGATGTTTGTCAGGCCTATTCTTAAAAACTGAAAGCATAAGGACTTCATGGCAATCTGTCTTTACGTTTAGAAAAGCTTTTCCTAGAAGCTGAAATTTCCTTGGTGCAATTTAGGCCCATTATTTTTGTCCTCTGCAAAGTGGATAAGAAGAGCAGTTTATCTCTCTCCCTTTTCATAGCAACCTTTTACATATTTGAAAGCTGTTATCCTGTCACCTCATAGTCTTCAATTCTCTGGGCTAAACAAACTCAGTTCTTTCTCTGCTCTCCCAAGCTTCACATTTTTCAGAATTCTGATTATTCAAGAAGTGTTTGTGAAACTTCCATTTTCTTTGGGAACTGAGTAAAAATCTTGTATTTGCAAAGCACCTGGATTTAATACAGCCATTTTTACATAAGAACCTTGTAACCCACATTTATGTCTAAATGTGTTTGCTTAAAAATCACGATAGTACATCTTAGCAATGACCTTGTGTATCCACACTGGTGGGAGCACTCAGCCTTTGACTTGTGTGTTTTAGAAACATACGTGGGACAGATATACTTGTATTCTCACATGACAGAACATCTGCTGGTGAATGAAGATTGTTAAAGAGGCTTAAAATAAAGCAGGGAATGTGTTTACAAGTACTCAACCAGTATTGCACATACAGTAATGTACAGAGTTACTTGAAAAAATAGCCAGAAACAATTACAAAAAATGTGTCCCTATTCTCCTTGAACAAGACTATGACAGAAGATCAACAGTCATGTAAAAGAAAAAATGCTGGTGGCAGAGGTAGAGCTTCTCTTCAGGTTACTTTATCTGCTACTCTTTTCATTTCTCTTTAGGTATCTGCAGTATTGAGGTATTCACGTAAGCTAGCCACTGTACTGTGCCTTTTTTGAGTGGTGAAGAAGAGTTTTTAGAGTTCAAGTCACCTAATCATATTTAGATAGCTATTTCTGGATGAGATGATTTGCTGCTGAACTGCTTTTTTTTCCACTCCATTAAATTTAACTGAGTCTAGGTGACTAATTTAAATGAGTAAACTCTGCCTAAGTTGCTAACCAGGTCCCTTAATGGGATTTACTTTAGATCCTCTAGGATCTAAGGCAGAAAGTCCGTGTTGTGGCCTCTTTAAAAGAAAGCACTGAAAAGATGAAGAGCAGTCATTGGGAATTGAGTAGTGTGGCTCTAGTGCTCAGCAGGGGGAGGTTCTGACACTGGCATGACTCCAAGGGGAAACCTGCCATGGGTGAAACAGTTCCAGGAAGGGGAATTGTGCTATTCCTTTCGAAAGAGAAAGGGACGAAGTGTGAGAAGCAAAGAAGACTGAGACCTTCAAAGACTCTTCAGAGGAGGACAGCAAAATAAAGGAGGACTTGAGAAACAGCTTTGGTGGAGAAAGCAGGAGAGAAGTCAGAGCACTGAGGAGACAAATCAGGATGATCCTATTTTACTTAGTTCCCAGGGCAGAGGAGTCATAAAGAGAATATGTAATAATAAAGAAGAGTATGTAAGAATTTCCTCTGAACTTCCTACTTCTGAGTATTAGCAGAAGACGTGACTATAGACTATAGAGTGTTGATGGCTGCTGGAGAGGAAGAGCTGGAACAGAGATTGCAAATGAGGGTGTGAGAAGACAGCGGATCTCCATAATAGGGATGGAGGACCAGTTGAATCAAGTTCAGCTGAAAGTTTGGAAATTACTAAGATAACTAGGAGAAAACTGAAACTCCTATGCTACAGAAGAGGTAACTACCTACAATAATACCTTTGTCCTATACCCGGAGTTGTGTAAATCATTCCCCCTCAGGAGCAGCCCTGGAGAGTAGTAGTTGTTGGGAGCTGACTCTGAGGTATGACTCTTTCTATGCTGCTGCTTTTTTCCCCCTTCTGTTTCCGTGCTGCTCCTCACCTTTAGCCATTTGTATTGTACTTTGTCTGGGCTCAAATATATTAGTCAGACAGTATGAACTGAAGTCAGACACCTGCCCATTCCCTCTTGCTGATGTTCTCTGGACAGACAGGAAGTTCAAGAGCAATTGTGCGTGCCTAAATGTGAGAGTAGGTAACTCTGACCCAAGTCAAGTGTCCTTGCGCTGCTATCAACTCCAACTGATAATTTTTTTACCCCTCACCAAAAACAGGAGTAGGTTCTACTTATTTACATCACTTATTTGGTAAGTACTGTTTTATTCAAATCTTATGTGTGACTCTGAAGAAAACTTTGTTCCAGTTCTGTTTTGTTTGGTAAGCGTATGATACAGAAATTTCTCTAATTTTTGGATTGCTACCTTTCTCAATCTAATAATAGGGTAGTGTCTAATCTTCAGCTAAGTATGAAACCAAAATAAAGATTAACAGATTCTTCAGTGGTACTATCAACCCAAGAAATCTTCAAGGAATAGGAGTTTGTGGTTTGCAACAATACCATGAGCTACACAAACCCTTAAGTAATAGCCTATATCATGTCAGGCTTGACTTACAGAGGGCCTTTCCTGTCTGAGGCAAACACTGGGTGGAGATTCAGTATTCAGAGTGGCCCCGTGGCTTTGTTAACCTAACCCTGTCCTTGGCTCAAGAAATACTGGAGTATTCTGTACAAAATGGACAAGTGAGACTGACAACAACCTGTCTAAAAATAAATGGAGGTCAGTGATGATGTCATCTTCAGGGACATCATCAAGGTTACAATCCCTGCTCCAGTTAGACAAGATTTGTACAGGACTTTCCCATATCTCAGAGATATATTCCAGTCAAACTAACTGAGGGGAAGAGAAATAAGAACCAGTTCCTGTTTTTCATGGTATCACAGGTAGGGCTGCCGTGGAGCATTCCTGAAGAGAAATGGCGCAGGATGCCTAAGCCCCTGCACATTTTCAGGAATATCTCCTTCTTCAGTGTGCCCAAGAGTCCACAGACCTACTACCAACATCTGCAACATTCAGGGTTTAGGCTGGGTCTTATTTAAATTGCCTCTTAAATCTGGTCTGACATCGCTTAGCTGAAGTCCTTTATTGACCAGACTTTTGTGACCAACATTAACCTGTTGACTCTTAAGGTGTAGCTTCACAAATGCGGTCTGAGCTCAATTAGTCACCGTCTTTCCCTGGCTCTGCCTTAGTCCTGATCACTCAGTACAGCTGGGAATGCTGCTGAAGTTCCTCAGGACCAAGTGAAATTATCCTGTTCTGTTCTGGGTGAGAAAGGGGCTCAAAACATGCCCATGAATCAGCACATGTTAGAACAGACCTGGTGGAGAGGGTGGCAGGTCCAAAAACTGGCCTTGTCACTGAGGTTCAAATGTCATGGATGTCAAAATCACACAAAACCACATTTGCTAGTGCAGGGCGTTCTTATGTTGTTACGGGCAGTGAAAAATAATGGTGTATATTGAGGGGTTTTTGCCTCAAGGTGTCATTTTCATCCTTCTTTTCTTGACTTTTCTGGTGTTCAGATCTTACTACAGATTTTCCATTCCTTTATCCCCAATTACAAATATTTCCAAACTAATTAAATAGCAACGCTTCTATTTTGTGTTTTAGTGGTGTGAAGCAGAGCTGATTAAAGGATAGGTAGGCAAGGACAACATAAAATTTCCCCATGTATCTATCCTGCAATCTCCTCTGTAGCAAGTTTCCCTTCAAATGTTTTACACAGTTCACTGATGCACATGGAAAATTATGTTGCTGTAGTTAATAACCTTATTTTTTCTCTTAAATTTATAACCCTTACTGGGAATTAAATGCGAATAATTCACTTGATATTTTTGCTCTTATTACAAAATCCATATGTTTCTTGAGGTCTCCAAGTCTTGCCATTCAATCTGACTATAGTGATAATCGTTTTTGGAGAAAATGGTTATCTGGTGAATAACCAACAAATTTATTACTGCCTAAAACTAGAGAAGACATGCTTGTTTCTGTTGAAAGCTTAGCATTTTCTGAGATAAAAGACACATGCCCATGTGTTTGTACTCAGCCTTTTTGGCACAATCTATTTGTGTTTTTATTTTTTCTTTTCTTTTCTTTTTTTTTTTTTTCCTTTTACTTTAGCACCTTTGATCTGGGATAAGTGATATTTGAGGACATTTCAGTCTTCTTCCCTGAAATGGTGACTGGAAAAAACAAGTGTCTTTCAGAACTGCTTCCCAAGTGTCAGCAGCTTTCCAATGCTGACTTGTTCACTGGTGCCTTCTTTTTTCCTGTAATCGGTGGTGCAAAGTCCAGCTGGAGGCCAGTTCTTAGTGCTGTACTCCAGAGGTCAGTCCTGGGTCCAATACCAGGTTTAAGATCTTCATGATGACCTGTATACATGGAGCAGAGTACACCCTCACTTTGTTTCTAGGTGGTAAAAACTGCGAAGAGATGCTCGTCGGCAAGAAGGTTGTGCTGCCACCCAGAGGGACCTTGACAGGGCAGAGAAATGGGCCTACAAGGATCTTATGAAGTTCAACAAAGTCCTGCACCTGGAAAGGAGCAACCCCAGGCATCTGTGCAGGCTGCAGGGCAGACAGATGGAAAACAGCTCTGCTAAAAAGGACCTTGGCCTTGGTGAACACCAAGATGAGCATCAGCCAGCAATGCATCCTTTCAGCAAAGAAGGCCAACAGCCTTCCTTCCCCTTCTGATCAGCCCTGGTGAGACACATCTGGAGTGCTGAGTCCAGTGCTGGGCACTCCAGTACAAGAAAGACAGGCATACTGGAGCAAGTCCACTGGAGTCATATGAGGAGAGGATGAGAGATTTGGGACAGTTTAGCCTGGAGCGGACCAGGCTCAGAGATGCTTCCTAAGGTTTGGAAGGGTCTGATCAATGTGTATCAATGTCTGATTGGGGCAGGGGAGTGAAGAGGGAGCCAGACTTTTCTCAGTGGTGCCTTGTGACAGGATGAGAGACAATGGGCACAAACTGAGTTAAGAAATTTTCCACTGAACATGAGAAAACTACTGCTCTACTGTGAGGGTAGTCAAACACTGGACGAGGCTTCCCAGAGAGGTTTTGGAGATTTTCTAAACCTTACAGGACATGTCCCTGAGCAACCTCCTATAGTGACGCTGCTGTGAGCAGGGATTGGACTAGATGATCTCCAGAGGTGCCTTCCTGTCACAGCTGCTCTGTGGTTCTTGCATGATTATAGCAGAAGCACTGCATTAGGCTTTGTCTGGAAGCTCTGTCTGTAGTCTCTTCTTACATATTTTTTCTTGTTCTGGGAAGTTTGCTTATGTTTCCAGATGCTCATAGTTTTATTTTCCAAGTTTAATCCTAGTGTAGGAGTCAATTATTTTTAAGTCCTCCTTGCCCTACTTAATTTGCAAAATGATTTCATGAGACCACTAATAATTGTGCAGTATACAAATTAAGGCCTTTCACATCCAAGACCTTGTCTAACGTATCCCATGTTTCTGTGTTCAGCAGGACATTATTATAACCTATAGACTAAGCACAAGCTGGAGTTAGCTTCGCTTGCAAAAGATGAGCTTGGATCCCTCAAACACAACAGACCATCTTGGTTAAAGGTCAAGGTGGTTTCGGGTTATTGCTGTATGTATGTTTGTTAACCATGGTACAGCTCTGAGTAAACAGCTTATTCTTTAAGCTCCTGTCCTCGTGTTTCCAACAGAAGAGTCATATAAGGGCATTGGGGTTGGTGAACCAAACACTCAGTTAATTCTGGTGGAGCATCCTCATGCCATCTTGTGTACAGTTTTTAAACTGCATCTCTGTTGCTTTCATGCACAACTCCAAATTGACTGGTGAGTGCAGCTACTAATCCCAGCTAATTCTTTTTACCTTCTGTTCTTAACTGATAACTCTAATGCAGGGAAAGTCTCTTAAGTGTAAAACCCTACAGAATGCTTGTATCATTAAAACAATGATGTTTTCCTTTCCTAACCTGGTTGATTTAGAACAATTTTAGTAACACCATCTTCCCTAGCTGATTTTCCTTCAGACCTGATTCGTTTTGGAACTGGTTGGTTACCCTGGTAAGCCCTACAGGCACTTTGTCTCAGACTGCTGCTGCTGGGAGTGAGGTGCCTTTGGGTTGCATGGTGGAGAAAGCCTGTCACTTCTTGGCTTTGGCAAGACTCTTATCAGCTACTGATGAAGGCAGTATGCACTAAAGATCCTTGTCAAATCTGTTCTTAAAAACCTCTGTCGTAATTTCTGGCTCTTCTTGACCTGCCCATATTTGGCCAAAATCCTTTTCATGTTGTACATCCCCTTGACTTGTCTGTTCTTGAATCTTGTCCACTTCTGGGCAAGTTTTGCTTTAGAGGTCTCGTAGCTATTTTTCACATCTCTGTTTCATGATCTAGCCAGTCAAGGCAAAAAATACTGCCTCTGATACCTCAATTACTGTGGCATTATTAAAACAAGGAAACCAGATAGCAAATATCACAGTAGTTGGACAATCCTGCAAACTGAAAAAGAGAGAAAGTATGTGAAGGAGGACGGAGTGTATTTGTAACACCCAATTTAGCAGAAATGCAGCAGCACATTCTCCCTCCAGTCTGTAATGCCCTGAGTCAGCTGTGCTTTCAAGCTACCTGTGAATGGAGTTTTAACTAAAGAGATTGCCTCACAAATCAGTGGGACTCCCAGGGCAAAATCCAGAGCAACTCTTTAAAAATATATTTCAAAGTGATCAAAGATGCATTGTTCACCAGGGTGGAGTCTTTCAATATTAACCAGAGTTAATGCAGTCCTGAACTTGAGCATCTTTCAGTGACTGTCTCACATTTTGCTGAAATTATCATCCTATGAAACCTTTTTCTGAGCAATTTTTTAACCAAGCTCAGTAGCAGCCATTACATCTTCATCCTTCATCAGGTAAAGCAGCAGAACATTTACCAATGTATACACAGCTGAGAAATGCAATTTGACTGGTACATTAAAGGTATTTGGTGATCTTTAATCTTAGCATAACTGCTGCCCATCAGGGGTGCAGTAATGTGCTTCACAAAGCACACAAGAGAAGACAAGACCCTTAATGAGTTTTGGCTGAGCTGGGCACGTTCTGCACAGTGTTGTTCAAATTGTCTCAGGCTTCCTGCCAAGTAATGCAGAAGAAAATGCCTTAGAGTATGCTAGCTGTCTATCAACCTCACAGAAAGTTTTCTCAAAGACAGTCTTTGATTTGTGAGTCAACCACTATTAAGCCAGTGTCAAAACCCTCTCTGGCGGCAACAAGATGGAGCATAGTTCTGCTGATACTTTTAACATCAGAATATTCATCGTGGACTTAAGGCTCTAGGTTATTTTTACTGTGGTGCTGTGGTGCGTCTCTGGAAGCCAGGAAGGCGTTGTGGTGTGAGATATGTGGCTAAGTTTCTGAAATTATGGGAATAAAAGGTGAGGAATGAATGCATGGAAATGTTGTGAACATTTTGCCACCAACCTCATTTAAGGAAATAAGAAGGACTTTATCTTTACAAGGCAAGGCTCACACTGTAGACTTCTGACTTGACTCATTTGCACGTACTGGCACTTACCTGTAGTGTGAATGGCAAGTTTGCAGGGAAGTGCCATGACTTGCCTCTGGTTCCATACATGCTAAACATGGCAGGTAGGACTGGTTGAGGATGGCATATTGGATCTCTGGATGGCCTGGGGACTCTGCATTGTTTGGCTACCAGGGAAATGTAGTTTAGCCTCACGGGCAGGCACAGTGGCCTGGTGGCCAACCTCCAGCTGACACTGCAGTGCCTCCTCCACTGGACAGCAGGACTGCCTATGTCTAGTCTCTCAGAGACTGTAGGAGAAGTATTTGAGGAAGGGATGCTAATGTTTAGGGAAAATGCCACAGAATCATTGCAATAGATGTCCAACACAGCCCCCACATAGGGCCTGAGTAGTCATGACAACTGTAGTTGTCAAGCATTAGCATGGGACAGCATTCAAAAATCATTTTGCAGGCTTTAAATAACCCATCAGGCTATGGACTGGCAACTGCAGAGAGAGTACATGACAAAAATATATCTTCTGACTTTGAGGAACTGACAAAAAGGACAGTAAGCCACAGGTGATCACTAAAGATTCAGCCTAATTGCAAAGGATATGCATAATGTTATGTCTCTGGGTAGCACATCAATAAAGACCTGCTTGAGTTCTTCAGTGAGCCAAGCTATAGACTAAGGATTTATAATGATACCAGCAGGCTACAGACTCTTAAAAAAGCCTTCACACATCAGCCCGATAAATTTATTGTCTGAATTTCAAAAAAGGTTTTTTAGAGCTTTACCTCAGTTAAGTTTGCATTGTTGTAAGTATTTAAAACTTTGTATGGTTTGAAGTAATGGATTTGAAAATGAAGACATAAATTTTAGGCCATGACTAAATTTTTAGGGCAAAACCATAACTTTAATGATGGAGAACACCTTGGATATTGCTTCAGAGTGGGTTCATATGCAATTGCCAGGAAGTTTTCCTCTCTTCCCTGCTTCACTTTCATGACATGGTATTCTTCTTTTCTGACCTTTCCTTTTTCACTCCTGACTCCTGTTCTCAGACTTGTACCACTTTGTTTCCCACTGCAGTTTTCCTTGGCTCTCCATGCTCCCTACAGTGCAAACACATGATGAAGTTCCTGTGGCTTCACAAGTGACATGGCACCAGCTGTGCCACCACTGTGCATTCCCAGATGATGGCAGATACAAAGGTAAACCTCTGCCATATGTGGGAAAAGCAGGAATAGCATCAGCACAGCTGGCATGTTGTGACCTGGTCACAAGTCTGGAGCCATAGGTTCCTATGTGGCAGTCTCTGCTCATAAAGTGCAGTATGGAAGTGACCTAACAAAAAGCCACACATAACAAGAGTTGCTGAACTTGCTTGTAGCCATAACGCTGTCCACGGTGGTGGCCTCAGGTGGCACAGATTTTGTAAACACACTGGGAGAAGCCCTACCTTCCAGGGAATGTTCGCTTGTGCAGAAGGGTTGGAATACGATCGCAAAAGATTTGAAGTGTTCGCGTGTACGCATGTTGCTGTACGGTACCCACACGCTGCAGAACTGAAGCTCTGCACTCTTTACAGCCTGTGCCACCACTGTGCTGCCATTAGAGAGCCCTGAGCTGCCTTGGAGGGACAGGGCACTTCACTGGGCCAGCCTGGTACCAGGACTGTTCAACCCAGAGCTCTACAGAATGGGAATTTGCAGTCTGTGCAAGCCAGCCTGGGGGAATGCTGTGTTAACACATTTATATTGCCCCTGGTAACTAAGCTGGCTTGCTCAAGTCTGATTTTAATCTTTTACAGCACATTGCCTTGTATCTGTGGGGAGATCCTCTCAGTGGGCTTAGTCTCTCAGTCTCACTGTGAGATCATGGGGAGAATTATCCACCAACTATCAGTGCCACAGTGTCTGAGGGGTTTGGGATGAATTCTCAGCAAGTCTATGCCTCCTCTGACACGTTAAACCTACAAAGCCTACTTTAGGCAATAAAAATCCCAGTTGCAACCTAGTGTCATATCCAAGGCTTTAAGTAATTTGTTATAATTTTGCATCGTCTTCTTGAAAATTTTATTCTGGAATTTTGATGCAATGAGAGAGACACACTCATAAACATCCCATCCACTCACAGTTGCAGTGCTTCACTTGGGAGGCAGATCTTTCAAGAGTATTGGCAACAACAACATGAAAAAATAAAAATAAAAAACCAAGATCAATCTTCTTCCAGGCTTTTGTGTTGTTGCCTCCCAGGGTAAGCAGGACAGCTTTAGGACTTTCGTTTTCTCCTTGTGAAATGATTAAGGTAGGAGTGTCAGTGTGTCTCTAGAGAACTGGAAAATGTTCAGAAGATTGTGCTTCCAAGGGAGCATCAGTGTCGCACTAAGGTGAGCTTGTGACACAATAAATGTTTCATGCACTGCATGGGACAGAGGATCTTACCTTTACTTTAGTTAAAGTTATTAACCCACTGAGAAAACTAGATATGTGTTTGTGAATTGCTTCTGAATTGCTTTGCGTGAAAATGTTCCCAAACTATTGCCAATCCCATTTCCAGATGCAGTCATTCCCAGCCTCTCTCTGTGTTTACTATTACAATGTTTTTTTGAATTTGGCATCAAACTATTAGTCCTCCACTTAAAGTTTTCGTCCCTTTCCCTCCCCCACCCACTTTTGGATTCAAGAAATTTTAAATGTGATTTGGCGTGCTTTCTGACCTTGACTTTTGAACATTCAGGCCAAGCACTCAATCATTACCATATAAGTTCATACCCTTGACATACCATGAGTAATTGATCTCAACTCTCAATTATTATGTTAAGCTTATATGGATTTAGAAGGATGAGATCCTTCCTAATTAACCTCAAGTTTTTTGATAAGATTACACTCGAGATTGGCACTGACAGTTCATAATTTATCTGGATTTTAAGGAAGCTCTTCATAAATTGCCAAGCCAGGACTTCAGCGTTATTATAGAAATAGATTTCAAAACTCACTAAAAATGTTGAAAATGGGAAAGAGTTTTGTAAGCAACTATAACAGGCAGGGAGGAAGATCTCTTAAACACCAACAGGGGAAAATGTTTCAAAGAACAGTAAGGAAGAACACAAATGGAAGGCTGTTTTTGTTGGGGAATTTCTTGCAGAAAATGGTCATCTGAACGACTCTGTCTTGCTAGATACATTAATGCTGCGGGGTCTTTAAGACTGCAGGGAAAAGTTATTTTAAGAAGTGTCCGTGGAGATCGACAAGGAGAGGAATGTAAACTTACAGAAGGTGCAGCAGAAGTTTGAAAAACAGGGGCTGCAGAGAGTGGTCACATGGACTTTATTTTCCACCAAGAGAGTTGTGTGTTATTTGTATTAACCAATCACGAGGTGGTTTGCAGTGTGTGTGCTATCTGGGTTATTTAAGGGTTGTTTTCACAGCAATAAAACGGCATTGCTTGACTGTATCGGTCGTACAGTGGTGTCCATTAGTATCCCTTGCAATAGTTTTTCATGGCAACTAACATGAGCTAAAATTTATTGATCAAAACAAATAATGAAAAGGTAACATAAGAGGCAGATCTGCAGGTGGTGTAAGTTATGAAGCCTGATTCTCACAGGCTTTATATCTGGTGGCTGAATTCACTTAAGTCTAAGAAGGTCTTTAATGAAAACCTTGCTCTGGGATGAAATGCTTGCAGTGTTTCAGGTATGAACTCTGCTACAACCATCCCACTGAGCAGTCCTCTTTCCAACCAAAAACCTTCTTCTGTGCCTTCATTTTTTTCAACCTAATGTCATTCAGAGTGCTGTCCTTTTCCAAGTGTCGTTCTGCAGTTTCCAGAGGATCAGCTGCTCAGGGTCAGATCTCCAGTTAACATTGTTCTATTAAGGCCGGTGAGGGTTGAATTAATGCAAAGTCAGTCAATCCTTGCTAATTCACACCAGCTAAGAGTTTTCTGTAAAATTGTAACTTTTTTAAAAACGTGTTTTTAAAGGAATTGATCTTGTTACTGTTTTGAGTAACTATTTTACTAAAAGTATGAGAAACTGTGGGCTGCCAGGCTGCTGTAGACCAACAGGATCATATTCCTGCATGACTTTATGCTTATATGGCTTCCAAAACCAGAGAAAATGTTGTTATCAATGCGACTGAAATAGATGATGCTGTGACATTTGAAGGAATGCAATATTTTGCATAGAATGGAATGGATGAGTACAGGCGCTGAATAAACTAGGAGGAAATTTCAGCAGCTGATTATAGAACTGCAAGTACTGTCCTAGAAACGGTGATGAAACTTGCTTTGTGAGGCAGGACAGCAGTGCTGTGATAGGGAGAAATTAATATGGATTCAGGTAAAATGGGAGTTTTCATGTAGTGTCATTTTTATTTGAGATTGATTAGTCTGACCTTCACTAGCTTTCTGGAGACAGTGCAGAAAGTTTTGTTGGCTTTTTTCCCCTCTGGTCTCACTGAGATTAGAGCATGGATTGGCAGATAGACCAGCCCTGTGTGCAGCAGAAAAGGCAGCAGAGAATATTAGCTCACAAGCATTGGGAGAAGATATTTAAACCCTTCCACGCAGATGTTGATAAGCAGAGCTGTTGATGGACAGCTGTTTGCAACATTATGGTCATATATTCATAGACCTAAAGGAATCAGATACCAATGTCCTCGTAACTGCTAGCTTGGTAATTATATATGACAGTCTTATCACACAGTATTATCAGCATTTTGAAAGTGTGTCTTGAAGATGGAGATACAACAGTCCTCTATAGTTCAGCATCAGACAGCAAAACATCTTTAGCGTGAAAGATAAATTTTGAGATTCCAAATATATAGGGTTAAGACCTTGATAATAGAAGGTAAAGTAATTTTAAAAATGTTGTGTACCGAGAGAGATAAATATATTAGAACTGTTATAATGACCCTGCAGTAGACCCAGAAGGACAGAAGGAATGCCATCCCCTTTAAGGGTTGGTAACTGTTCTCCATAGTTTTTCTGATTAGTATCTTTATCAGTGAAGACTTTCCCTGAAATTAATAGGATTAAATGTATTAGTGTAGCCTGACCCTTGAAATTTCAAGAATATCTACAACATTGCCAGTTTCTGACTGTGCAGTTCCATTTTGCTGTCGTATTTGAGTGCATCACTGCTTTTTTTTAATTTAATTTAATTTAATTTTATAAAGCCAGCTCTTGTTTTACCACTACAAAGTCTCTGTGAAAGCAGTTTAAAAAACCAAATATGTCACTTAAGTGAGCAAAAAATCAATAGCACACAAAATTCTGGGAAACCCATTCTCCAGGAAACATACATCTATATTTTATCTTCTTGACTATGTAGTTCAATTATCAGCTTTGCCAACTTCTGCTAGAGACACTTTCCTGGCTCTCCAACTCATTCCTCATCAATTCTGATGTTCTCTCTATTTTAAATGCCTGCGTAGTTCCCCTCCCTTCTACTTTTCTACTGATACTACCCCCTTAGATTTTGACACCCATCCTCATCCTTAGTTTTGCTCTGCTTATAAAGTGCTGCCACTGACTTTGATGGCAAAATACTGTGATTATCTCTATATATGTTGAATAGGTAGCAATCCCTCCCATCAGGAGTAAGAGAGCAGTTAGTTGAGCAAAGATATTGCTGCCTCACCGATTGAACTGCTGTGAACCAAATCTGTGTGTAAAAGCAGCTTCTTGTCCACATGTGAACAAGAGCTGGATTTCAGCAAGTTCTTTTTCTCTTGAGCTGTGCTATATGATTTTAGCAGGGTTTATTGATGCAGCAAAAGTGGTATTTATCACCCAGTTTTGAAGACAGCTGTAGGGAAAAGTATCGCTTACCCCTTGAAGTTTATTTAAGTGAACGGGCTCATCTGAAAACATAATTGTGACAGTTATGACTGAATCAAAGCCTAAATCCTCTATGGAATTGAACATTGAATGGTGTAAAGAAGCACGGTACCACCCTTGTCTACAGTAGACTTGCATACAATGACATTTGCATAGCATCTGTTCTGTTGCTAATGTGGATGGCAAAATTTGCTGTGAGGAAAAAAATCAGGTTACCCATTGAACGGCACAGACATGCTGCTGGGCACAAGCTGGACACTGGTTAAGCCAGAAGTATTTTAAAATGTTCCTTCATTGGTGTTTTATTAAAAGGTCATCTGGCATGTTAAATTATAGGTAATTTTTAAAGGCAGTATGAGGAGTTGAAATGTACAGTGGACACAGTAGGGGACATGCACACCTAGTATAATCTTATTTCCCTGGATGGACCCATTATAATATTTGTGAAATTAATATTCTCCCCAGGTTTTTTACATCACTTGCCCAGATGAATTGCTAATTAAGCTTTTTAAGGTCAATATGTGGTTTTCTTGGCATGCTCAGGAAAGCCAAGACACCAGTCCTTTCAAAGTTGTACATCTGCACCTTTTCAAACCAGCAACTCAGGTATCTACAGTAGACAGGCAAAAGGTTTCTGAACTGTTCAGAGGCTGATGGTGATCTTAAAAAGTGACTGCCCGAGCTACTTTCTTGTTTCAATTTCTGTTATGAGTTTCTGATTTTAATTTGGCAGAAACATGAAATTCAGCACACTGATGGGGCTTGTCTGAGCCTCTTGACACAGACCTCTCCTTTATCTCCCTCAGTTTTGGTGCTGTTCATTTCCTCCTCAGAATTACAAGCCCTCCTTACAGAAGGGGTCTTGTAAAAGGCAATAAGTGTTATCAAAGATCTACCTGAAAAAGGCAATAAGTGTTATCAAAGATTTACCTGAAGAATAATATACTATACTGGCCCCAATTGGAGAATGGGCATCAGTTTAGTTCTCTTCAGAGAAAGCATTTCTTCCATCCTTACTTATGAACAGGAGCAAAACTGCTGTTTCATCTCCCTCGTGGTATCTGTGATATATAAGGCATCTCAAAGGAAATTTACATCAGCCTGTTATGACTTTATACCTCCCCCATCAAATAATGGCCTTGAGCATGGAACAGAGACCTGAGGGAAATATGGCAGAGAATGAAGAGAGCCAAGCAATTAATAATATTTATAATACTTCCTACATTCAATAACCTATGATAAGGTTAGTTCCCTTTTTTCCCTTATTACTCTGCATAAAAGTTGCTGCATGAAGTCAATACATATATGTGCACTAAAGACGTATGGAAAGGACTTATTTCAGACTATGTGTGTGGGGGGGTTCTGATTTTTTTAGGAGTTTAAGGGTGTTTCTGGAGTATAGGAAGAAATAGAATCAATTTATTTTACGCTGTACACTATGAATACCCAGGGAATCCTTGTGCTTTGTGATATCTAGATCTTGCACATCTGAAAGTACACAACAGAAAACTTGGATATTTTACTGGCAGGAGACCCATTTGCTTAAATAAGGTTAAAGAATTGAAAGAGAAGTATAATTACTACAAAATTTATGTGTGATAAAAAGATATTCTATGTGTTCACTCGGGTGTAACTTGCTCAGGTGTAATTACCGTCACATACATAATACTGAAGGAAAGAAATAGTAGGAAAAACAAGAGGGATCACTTGGGCATATTACTTTAGTTAATGTGAGATAAGGGAGGTGCTACTCAGCATAGAAGGGCCAGAGGCTGGCTTAGAGGACAGAGCTGCTGATGGAAAAAGTCAACATGTCAAGTTACACTGCTAAGTGGAGCTGATTTTATGGTGGGCTTTTCACACAGGTGATGTTACCTAGTTTTTAATTACTGCAGACAGAACGTCTTAACATAGATCCACTGGAGGACATATCAGTTGTCATTTTGTTGGTTCCAGTAAGTGCTCCGAGGTCCCAGTTGTTACTGTCTATGAAACATGCATTGTAAATCTTATCCTATGTGAATATCCTTGGTTATCGATTCTTCTGTGAACTTTGCAGTCCTGTCAATAAAGGGGGAAAAAAAAAAAAAAAGAAAAGAAAGAATTAAAAGGAAAATCAGTGTCCTTGCCTTATGCAGTAACCTGAACAGTTCTTGGGAAAGAGTCCAGTACAGGCACAGCAGCATGGTTAATTAAAGCAGTAATATCATTAGTATACTAATTTAGTAGTGTGTAGATGTTTGGTCCATGTATATCAGGGACACAGTGTAATTGTTGCCCTTGTGTTCTTGGTTTATAGTTTTCTGGGACTATGTACAAGCTGAAGTAAAAGTAGAAATGCTAAAACAGTTAAATAATACCTGAATTAAAAGACATATAATTTTAAGGGAGGACTTTTTAGTGCCAGAAAGAAGACAATATTATCAGGTTATTAGGGCACTAGAAACCTGAGGAAGCTCTTCTGAGCTGGCTAATGCATGGGTCTGGCCTTCTGCCAAGGAGCCATTGGGATCCATAACAAGGCAGAGGATTTTGCAAACTCCTTGTTCTCCAGGACCCACACAGACAGATTAATGTGTGTGGGTCGGGTTTCTCTCTAGTCCGACACTGCACACTGGCTGATTACTCTGCTTGGTAACTCTAGCAGGGCAGTGCCGCTGCTGACTGAACTATCCTGTCTGTAGCAAATTGGGAATGTTATGGGAAAAAAAAGGTTTTTACTTCTCCCTTGTCCCCCCTCATTCAGATTTCATTAGTTAATTGGATGCACAAGGTACTTCATAGAGCTACAGAATGATGCTGAACCTCTGCTCCAGTCTCTGTCCTAATTTGTATGGAGCAAGATTCTCCCAGTGTTTCTACTTAGAGGTCATAGAAAAAAAAATAATGGTGCTGACATGACATTCCTTTTTCAACACTTTTAAAAATGGGAATAATGAAAATTTCAACACCTCACTCACTACTAGTGAAAATAAAATATCATTCACTGTGTCTTAAACTAAATATGTTTAAGAGAAGATTTTGAACTGTAATGTATACATTAAATTGCAGAAGGCAAAATGTGCCCTCATGTATACACTGCTGAAAGACACAACCAAATAGGAGCAAATTTTGGCCCCCGTTAAATCACAGTAGAACTTAAGACAGTGCCTGCAAGAATTCAAAGCACTTCAATCAGCAAACTGTTATCTTACTTGTGTTCGGAAAAGCAAAACATCCAGACTGTAGTCTCATGCTTGCAATCCATGATTTAATGAGCGTTTTATCGCACAGGACAGTATTGTCATGGTTCATTCACAGAGAACATAAAGATAGGTATTGACATTGCAAACATAGTGAGAGCTCACCTTACTGCTTCAAGAATATTATACGCGTTATTGGCTTGTGGAAGGAAATGAACTTTGGGATTTTCTCATGAAAACGTTGGGAAAATATCAATTAAAGCAAAATCCTAAGTGGATTGCCACTTTACCTTTCAGGACTGGGACTGGATTAGGAGTTCTGCTGATCTGCAAACAGAAAAAGAGCTCTGAGCCACTTGGAAAGGCTGATAGCATGCTGTCTGAGAGAGTGATGAAGATCACCAAACTCTCAAGAACTTAATCATTCATGCCAATGAAAGCTGACAGAGTAATGCTCTTGTTCAAACCTTAAGGTTTCTCTGAGGTGCTATCCAGTCCCATAATCCTAATAGGCTGTGCTCAGAACTGGTCCTCTGAGTCCTGGTATCTTGCACGTGGATACAGGGCCATGCAAGGACTACCCCAGCCTTGGTCAGACATTTGCCCCATGTTTTCCCCCCATCAAAAGGCAAATGCTGAGAAAACATTTTGTATTCCTCTCTCTTACGAGAATCTCTGCTGCTTGGAAATTTTACTTCTCTATAGTAATGGAAACCTGATTGGGCAGGTCTATAAGGAGTAAATATATTTCCCAGCTGTTCTTTATTTTATGAATTTTCCACTGGGAAGCCCCCAGTGGTTGGGAATGATACTTCCTGACATTCAGTGTTTCTGATGAAACTAAACAGTGACAAGCAAAAATTTTACGCGTTATCTTTTTCCCCCAAGTTTTCTACTTTGGCGCTGCTTCAGAGGTCACCTTGTGGATCCCAAGCGCAGAGCTGCGGCAGGACAGCAGAGGGAGATAGTGCTCAAAGGAGGGAGAAAGGCCCAGGATTCCTGCGGGGTGCCCATGGCCAGGAACAGCAGCCCAGTAGCATCGTCCATCAGGAACAAACAGTAATTGCATTCAGGTTACTCTGCCCTCCCGTGGATGAGCGCCGGTGTGGATAAGTGGTACCCCACTGGCCAGCAGCAGCAGTGGCCTCCTGAACAGGGTCCCCATAACTTTGCCAGGTGTCCTGGCAGCGATCCAGTGGCCTCGTTGGCGATTCCTCTCAGGCACTGACCTTGCTGGGTTACAGCAGAATGCTGTACTGACTTTATTAAGGCGTGGCCTTTATTGAGAGTGTGTTTAGTGCATGTGTTCGGTCTCTAATTAAAATGCTAAAATATGGTTCCAGGAGAAAGTTTAACAGATTATTATCTTTCCTACACAGCAGGAAGAGAGTGCTAGGACATATCTGTTTAAAGTGACTGTGCAAATGACATTTTGATGTTTCATATTTATTGTGCTCTCCCCCAGCAACTTGCATATAAAGGGCTAGATTATACCAGCCTGCCCCAGAGAGAGGTCAGAGAATGAACCTGAGTCATGACCACTCTCTCTGGCCACCCAGCCTTCCCCCAACACAGAATCATTTAGGTTGGAAAAGATCTCCAGGACCATGAAGTCCAACCTTTTTTCCGTGCTTCCTGTGGCTGGGATGCCATTTTGATCAGGGTAACATCAAGGCCTTATTCTTCCATGCTGAGCTATGTCTCTGTGGTCGTGTGACTCTTAGTCCCTTCTTTTCAAGCAAGCCAGAGAAGGATCGATAATGTCTCATCTGGAATCCAAGATCTACTTATAATTACCCCATCCCACTACGAGTTTCACTGGGGCATGTTGTTAGTGATGTGAGAAGTCCACCTCCTGTTCCCTTCCACTGCAGTGCCTCACAGTGTTGGAGTAATGCACTCCTGGGTTTGTCAGCAGAAATAATTTGAGTTTCCCTGCAGAATTCGTTCTGCTTTGCTTTTTTACCTTTTAGCTTCCTTATGGAGAATTTTGGGGAAAAAAATAAAAATCAAACAGCTCCCCTAAGTTTTAAGCCAAGTGACCAGGCAGCTGACTGGTCAGGAGAGGGCTGTGGCAGGGTTATTGATGGTGCCAAATGTCTCATTGTCTCTCTGAGGCTGCCTGTGTTGGGGGCAGTTGTTTTGGCAGAGCCAAAAGACAGGCTGTGGGTTGGGAGCCCTGTGCTGTGGTGCTGATTTGTGTGCTGCTGTGCTCCACGCCAGGGGAACATGGGGAACAGGAAGGTTTTACTGAGGATTATGAAGTCCTGGCGGGGTTGGACACCGCTGGGCTGCTCCTGTTCCTCATGTTACCAACACTTTAAAGGTCAGTGATAGACACAAGAAACAGTAACCTGCTTGGTCAGTTGCGTAACAATCCCGCAGCAATATTTTTTTCCCTTTTCTTCTCCCTCCAGTCAGAAAAACACTGCAAAAGCAGCCTTGCCCTGTATTATTGTCATAGCTTCCAGTGTGATGATTCCATCCAGTGATAAATTACACCCCATACTGGGATTTCTGGGCCCTGGCAGTGTCTTGGCAATGTCCCCTTGCTGGGGCTCGGGGCCAGCTTGGAGCTGGGGTGTCCTCATCCCACCGGGACTGTGGATGCATTCCCAGACAGGGCTCTTCCTGGAATCTTGGGGCAGCCCCTGGAGCACAGTGTGGGGACACGTTGTGCACAGCATTTCAGGGCCAGCTCAGGGGCAGAAAGTGCCCAAACCCTCAGGCTCCTGACACGCACAGTGGAGCAATCTGAAAAATTATGACGTGAGTAAGTTTGGGCTTTCCCAGGTTTTCTATGGGCTTCTTTTGGTTTAAAGAATCCAGTGTGCACGGCTGAAGCCAAGTCCGAATCCATGGCAGATTCAGACCCATACACCTTATGAGCTTAGTAGGAAAGACAGTAATGAAAAAAATAGTTGAGTGGAAAGAAAAAGAAAATTCTTTATTCACTTGCCATGTGGAGCTCTGATAGCATGGATTTGTTGTCCTGTATCATCTTTCTTTGATACTGTTACTCAGGCACCAGCTTTACAAAAGCTGTGGAAGGTGGAAGAATCTCTGGTTTGCAGTACAAGGCTCTGTTGGGTTCAGGGTGGCAAGTCAGCCAAAAGACATTAATTTGCAAACAGATTCCTTCAAGAAACAGCCCCAGAGGGAATCTTTTAATGAACACTATATTTTTTGCCCTCTTTCTCTTCCTCACTTGGCAAAAGCTATAAAGTTCCTCTTCCTTGGGCAAAAGTCTTCAACCTCAAATGACTAGTCCTCTGCCTTGTGCTTTGGGAAACAGTGGGTCCTGGCCAGAACACCCACAACAGGGATTTTGTTCCAGAATTTTAGACCTTATGTCTCCATATTCTCCTCTACGACTGACACACCCTCCCACCAGTGGCAAAGTGTTCTTCTGCTAGGTTATTGAATTTCATCTCCTATATGAACAAGGAGAAGAAAAAAAGTGAATGGCACCCTTATCTACCAGTGAGTTCATCATCATCATCATTAAGATGTTAGTCAAAGTATCTTTAAAATATGTTCTGACTGTTTCAGGTTTTGCATAGTTCATGCTATTTTTTACCAGAAAGAATGTTTTGAAAATTTGAAGATTGCCTTTAACACTCAACTTGATTGTAAATTTTAAATCCCATTCCACCAGGAGGACCATTTTTTCTCCCTATTTTTTCTCACAAAATATATCTGCAGTGGTTGGAATTAAAAATATGGGAGATGTTAGAAACAAAGCATCAATAAGATACTACTTTAATTGGTAACTTGCTAAATGCTGTAGTTACTTAATACTCCTCAACTTTAATAAGAGCTCCACCTTCCTACGCCTCTGACATACTTTTATTAAAACTTCAGAAAGTTAAATTCTACAGGGAATTTTTGCATATGTTTCAGAAAAAAACCCAGCTGACCTCTGTTTAAATATCAAATTGACTTGCAGTTGGGAAAGGTTTAGTGCTCCAATCTCTCTCTCTTTTTTTTTTTTTTTTTAATAATAACAGATCATTTCTCTTTGTTGAAATCTTACCTCAATCTATTTGGGCATTTTTCTAGTTTGAAAAGGTTGGCAAGGATGCTATTGGGAGGCAGTGGGGAATGTTCTTTTAGTGGAGTCCCTGCTTTGGCTAACAACCTTTAGATGTGGATGCTTATCTTAACACACAACTTCTGGGAGTTCATTGAGCCCTGGATAATTATTCAATGGGACACATCTGGTTCTTACATAGTCAGCACTCCCTACAACTTCACTGGGACTGCTGCTGTAGGATTCAGCCCCACATGAACCAGATAGATAAAAGACAAGCAACTGTTTTGATGAGGCAGAGGACAATCATTGGCAAAATAAATCTTCTGAAGGAAGGAAGGAAAGAAATTATTACTGTAGCATTATGTTCACCTTTGGAAAACTGCTCTAAGGTATTTTGCTTCTGCAAATGGGAGAGGGCTCCAGGAGTAGCTAAGATACAGGGGGATGCAGAGTTCTTTGGGTATTTTTGCCATTTAGTGTTTTATTTCTTTAAAAAATGTTTCTAACAAAGTAAGGATTTGTCTGTTTTATTTTCTTTTTTTTTTTTTTTTCTGGTGTGTTCGTGTCTCATTTAGTCTCTCTTGGGACAACTTTCTACTAGATAGGACAGCTTTATCCCAACCAGCAGTCAAAAACAAGTGAGAAGGAGAGAGTACTTCAAGGTTATAGGACAGGGAATGAAAGCGAAAACTTCTCTGATGTTAAAGGAAGCAGGAAAACATGTTTAATTGTACAGATGGGATACTACATTTGAAGAAAAATGTAAATACAGTGCATGCTTCAGGATATCAGTCTTCATTGGAAACTGCATTTTAGCACAGAACTGAGACCACTGAAACATGAATGGTACAGGTAAATTAAATGCTTATACAGGTTATCTGAACACCCCCCCTATTAATTAAAGAAAACTGAAACTGTAGGAGACAGCAAGTCTTTATGGAATGTTGCAAGAGTACAGATAATTTTGAAGTTTGCTACAGAAGAAGAGTCAAAGAAGAGTTTGGAGGAGAAATAGTTCTAGATGGATGAAGTGAGCATCTGATGGTGCAAACAGTCTTGGGAAGAGGACATAGAGGTTACTGAAAATACTTAGGGATAAAGCAAAAGAAACTGCAGCTCATATGTGGAAGAAGCTCATGAGGGAAGAAAATACATGTGAAAACTCATAGCAGCTCGTGGTACTTGATGGGGAGGTGGCGAGACATGGGGAGCAGGAGCAAAGATGAGTCTTGAGTGTGAGGAGAGCTGACAGTGGCCTAAAGCATACCAGGCAAAGATAAAAGCTTGTACTGAAGAGGGCTTTCAGAGAGAATTGGAGCTGCTGAGGGCAGGAGGAGAAGGCAAGGATGCAAATTGTAGAACAAACCAGGGGTGAGGCCAATGGAAGGACCCAGGGGAAATGAGATAAAATGATAAAGGGTTTTGGAGAAGAGAAATATTATCTGAAAAGTCAGAAACTATGGAGAGAGCTTTAAGGAGATAGTGTCCTTAATTCTCATCCTATAACCCTGCAGCAAGTATTGCAAAGGGGACATACCAGAAATATTTATTCATTGGTAATCTCTGTCATAATGGCCCCTTGGAGGTTTTGGCAGACTCCAATTTAAAATAGCTCTGAGATACACTGACACAAAACCAAAAAATGAAGTGTCGCTTCAAGAGATCTTAAAACTGCCCTAGCTCAATGAGGAGTCCTCACCTGTAACTCAGGGTCTGCAGCTCAGCTTTATATTTCAGTTTCTCCAAGCAGCTCCTCATTTGATAATCTGTTACTCCAGTAATCATCTTCCCTGAGCAATATCACCAAAGGTATTGCTGGAGAGATGGGGGTGAAATGAAAAGTGATTTAGTGCTTTTCAGCCAAATGTGTTAAAGGAGGGGCTCGTTACATGGATAGCTTCATAACAGTGGATGCCTATCTGACCTAAGTAGGGGTTTCCCTCCTTAGTGCAATGGCTCTTTCTGGCCTGACCATTTATGAACGTGAATCTGTAGTCCTGTGGTATCTGTGGCTTCCTTGTATCTGCAGGTTCATTGGACAGGCTGCTGTCAGAGCCTCTAAAAGGAGGATAATTCCTCACAAAACAGTTAAAATTCTTGGTCCTCACAGTGATGTTTATTAGTGGGTTTTATGCATCTCAGTGAGGAAGAAAGGAACCAAATATTGTAGGTGAGACATATCTTGAACTCAGCTGAGTGCAGCTGTCAGCCTCTTACAGGTTTGAACGCAGGCTAGGGTGCGCTTCTCAGTGGTCAGGTGGCAACAGTGTTGAATGACATATGTGGGCAGCTCTGGTGTCCTTAAACATGACAGGAAGGGTCTGTGTTTTATGAGTGTTCTGTGTGCCACGCTCCTTGAATAGTGAAGTTAAGTCCTACAGGATGCTATGAGTGACTTATATGTTTTTATCAACTGTCCAGAGATACAGAGAGAGAATGAGGTGAGTTGTGGCTTCCCGCATGTGACGCAGTTTGGGTAGACACAGATATCCACAGAGCTCAAGGTCTCAAATTAAAGATGTAAGGCCCAAAGGATCCCTTTGCTCCTATGAAATGCTTCCACAAGTGCAGCTTCCTTCAGTTAGGAGAGCTGGATATAAAGGGAAGAAAAACAGCTGGTTTGGCTATTTAGAAGAAGCTTGTAAAGTATGCATCTCCTTTTTCATACACTTTAGAAAGGAATAGTCTGTAACTAAAGTCACATCAGAAGTCTGACTCGGAGAGTCTAATCAGGTAACTTTTACTTACCCTGGTGAATGATTCAGTGGGATTGTGCATGTGAGTTAAGAAATTTTTTATGGAAGTAGAGGAAGAAAAAAAGGAGAGAAGTAGAACTTCAGATCCTTACTGGTGTAAATCACATAACTCAGTTGAAGTCAGTAAGAGATACCCACTTGCCCTAGTTGCAAATCTGACTGTTTCTGAAGAATATACGAGAGAAACATGAGAAAAAAACACAGGGTTGTGGTTATGGCATGTCCCTCACTGGGAGTGTATGGACAGAAAAGAGAACTGAAAGGGTAACTATTCATAAATTACGTAAATAGTGGCTATTTATTTTTGTGTTTGTTAATTCATGAATTGACTGTGGAAGAGGTCACAGTTTTCTCAGCTCTTCCGTATTTTAAATTATTTGTCAAATTCTTCCTGCAAATAATTCACATTTTAACTCATCTACAAAGAGGATAATGGAAGACTTCTGAATGGATTGGGTCTTTTAGGGTCTGTGAGTTGCCTTCTTTTCTTCTTTCCCATTGACTTTACAGGGATTAGGTCACCAACGTGAATGATGGATGCACATCAAAAAAATTGCCATGTAATAGCCATAAGCTACACTTGCTTTTTGATTTTCATAGAAACAGATACAATTCCAGCTGGGAAATGTCAGGTTCTGAAAGGCAACATTTTTTTCCAAGAGAAGAGGGCTCTGAAAACCCTTGTCCCAGCTGAATTCAGTGAAGTGTTAATGATGTGAGGATGGACAGAGAAATGTTCTCGTCTCCCTAAGGAGGTGGTTCTCCATAACCAGCTTTTAGTGCCAGAACCTCCTTCACTCCAGTCAGTGAGATCAATACTCAATTCAAAGGTGCAGAAAAAAACTGTCATTGCTAGTTTTCAATCTCACTTTAATATTTGAATCGAGTGGTCTGAGGCTGGTTTACACCCACTGAAGTTACAGGCAAATCAAGCAGCTGACATGGATTTGGGATGTGGTCCCAAACTGGGATCCCCTTTAAAAGCCTGGATGCAGCTTGTTTACAGCACTGAAGCCTCTGCTCGTAGGAGGTCAGAGCCTGCCCTTTCAACAGAAACAACTAAATCAAGAGGGTATAATAAAAGCACTGGAGGCTTCTTTGAGCCAAAAGAGGGCACTTTAAAACTGGCTCAAATTTGTAGTGTATGTTTATCAGCTGTTCTCCCACATGGAAATTCCTGTGTCTCATTATAATATTTGCAATTCTGTCTGTCTAACTGGTTGTGTCAGCAGTGAAAACACCAGGCGAGCAGGCACTGGAATGCCTTTGAATGTTGACCAGGAATAGAAACACAGACACTGGTGCCTCTGAAAAGTGATGACCCAGATAGTTTTCCACATTTATCAATCAAATATATAAATGCAACATTTGTAACACCTTAATATGAATTCTTACAGCATTTACTGTCACAAATTGGGGTGATGTCATAATACAAATGATGAACTTCCAAGTACTTTTTGACAAGCCAGCCTTTAACGAGTGAAGGTTAATGAACTATTCCAAAACTGAACTTTTATATGTGCTGTTTATATAGGAGTATTAAAAAGGGGGAGAAAAATGGGCTGCAAGAGTACTGATGACATACAGAATATTAAAATAAATAGCTGATGATGCAAAAAATGCTGAGAGAGAAGTTTATTCAAGCACTGCATCATCACGTGCTGCATCATTGCTTTGGAGCTGTGTCACACCTCAGCTGTCTGTACAGTCCCCACTGCTGTTTCTGGACACTAGGACTGGTGGCCCTGACTTCAGTGTATATATAACACCAGGGCGAGTTGTTCAGTCATTCTGTCATGGTAACAGGATATTAACTGAAAACAATAAGTTCTGGATATTTAGTTGTGAAAAGAACAATATGTTCACCAACCCAAGTGGTTGATAATTACTTTCTAACTGTCTGTCTTCAGCAGGTCTTATTCCTGAGGTGCCTGATAAAGCCAAGCACTGGGAAGTGTCTCTAAAACTAGCATTAAAGTAATGACCTAAAAAAAGAAAAACCAAAACAAACCCATACATACTATAATATACCAACAAAGAAAACCTAGCACAAAACATGGAAATGTTAATGTTTGTATAATATCTTCCTTCCAGAATTCTCAAGCTCCTTGCTATCTGTGGTCATTCTAAACATCTTTTGTATTTTTACATACTTGGTTTTCTCTGAGGCTAAACTGACAACTTTTTTTCAGATTCACTGCTGTGCTCATATTGCAACAGATACTTTAAGATCTTATGATATGTATATATTTCTACTCTCCTTCCAACACCAAAACTCATTCTTTGGAGGTTTATGGTGGTTGCTACTGAGAAATATTCAATATGATCTCAAAACGGCTTGGAGTGGGATCTAGAAATCCCCAGTTGGTGAAGTAAGGATATAGTTAGTGATACAGAGTTACAAAAGCAGGAATTCTCCGAGGAAATTTTGATGAAGTCCTCTATTGCTGTGAAAAGATGCACAAGATTATTAATGATCAGAAGTGGTCAGAATGTTTTGCATGGTCAGAAATAGGGTAAAAATAACACACAGCATTTTTATTTTAACCGTGTGCTAGTATGGAAACATGCTTCATGTTAGAGTGCCATCCTTACTGTGATAGATCAGAAATCTATTGATCTATTGATTCTTCCACAAGCAGGTGAAGTACCATGTCTGGGGAACCGCGTATCCATCAAGCTGAGCTTGAGAAGCAAAGGCTTATGACACTTGAATATACTTAAAAGTAAGAACAAATTTCTGAGAGGAAGCAATTGTGGTTCTCTGTAGCAACTGAAGGGGGTGTGATAATCAGAACCTCTCCAGAATAATATGGGAAAGCCGGAAATGGGAATCACATTCTTGTCAATGCGGTATTTTCCTAATCACATGATCCTAATGAAAATTATGTGGCAGGGTCACTGAAAATCAGGTTAACCATATGGCAGTCACAGTGGCTGCTTCATAATGCGTAGGTTTGCTAAGGATTAGAAATCTATTAGAGAACAGACTCAGAATTCCATTGAAGAAAGTAATGAACTGCATTTCAGTGGAGAGAAAGTAATCTCAGATAAGCAGAGAGCACAGTCAGTCTGACAGTGGCGAGGGCTGAAGGGGTTCAAGAGGTGAAGTAAAAGTCACACAAACCCACTGAGAAGATACAGTGAGGTGAAGTTCTTTTATTTGTTTTTTGTGCTGTAGATTTCTTCAGGAGGAGTTCTGTAGATGAAGTGCCTGCAGATCTATTAAAAGCAACTCTCAAAATAGTGAACAAATGGGGCTAAAGAAGCACTTCGTTAAGGAGCAGATAAAAAGTGTCAAAAAACCTTCAAAGGAAAAATTAGTAGTCAATGAATTATGTTTCTTCTAAATGTTCAGTGAACTATTAGTAGACCAAAATTATATATAAAATGGCTCCACAGTATAAACAGAATTTATAAAATTAGATGGGGAGATATTTTATATCTCCAAAGTCTGAAAGGGTATCAAGAGGGGTATCCCTAATGTTCATTTTGCAAACCAGAATCTGAACCCAAAAACAAGGAATCTCTGCCTGGTTATAGAATGAACTGTTAATAAATAGTGATTCTGTTTTGATTTCCTCATGTGTTTGGATACGATACCTATGTTTCCACAGTGAAACTGCATAAATAAGTTGGGGTTTTTTTGTTTGTTTCCAAAACAAAGACCAGTATGACAGAAATCAGCATGCAAACAGAGTGTTGCTTCAGTACCACTGCCAGGCTGACCTGGATTCCAGACTTGACGCATCATGAGAATTTATTCTCTCTGCATAGCATGTATGTTGGGCCTAAATTAGCTGTCAGCATAGGTACATACTTCACGAGTAGTGAATTTTTACCTTTTGTTACTCAGTGCTATGGGAAGCTTTACACTGTATGATGTGATAGGGAGTGTTTGCTTTCCTGTCTGCCCACCTCTCAGCCGATAAAAAAGTGAGCAGTTTCTGGGTGTGCCTTTATTTCTACGATTTCAGAGTTCATACTGCACAAAGAAAGCTAAGAAAGGCAAAATATTTTGAGACATAATCTGCTGTTAACTTGTGTAGCATCCTATAAGATGTCCTTCCATGAGTAGACCTATAAAGGGAGGCCTTGCAGAGAGCAGGGGGTATCAGACTTCTGTCTGTGCCAGCCAGTTATTAGCTCACAAACTGTCTGACTGGAGATTCAGGGGTCTCAGGGTCAATGTTTGGCTCTGATTTGTGTGTCACCTCACACAAATCATTTAATCATTGCACATGCCTGTTCTGTGCCAATAGAATTGATCTGCAGTGTGGAATTTATCCACCCTGGAGGACACACAGTAAGAAAGTATTTATTCTCAGGCTACTGAGATCAGCCACCCACGTGCCTTCGTGCTTGGTCTGTTTCCCCATCATTTCTTACAGGCAATAGCTGATAATTTCTCACCCACTCTTAGGAGTTTTTACTGGCTTGGGATGGATTTTTTTGGGGCTTTTTTCTTCTGGAAGTGTGTGTGTGGATCTGGTTTGTTGGTTGCTCTTTTAAAATTATATGTTGATGCTTTATTTTCTTTCCATTCGCTTTTACTGTTAGTTCTTTCAATGTGTTCTCTAATTGCATGGCCTGACCCCACGAAGCTGCAACTTAGAGTCACTTTCAGCTCAATGTACAGTACTTGTGTATATACACTGCAGTGTTACAATGAAATCTGCTTCTCCACGCCTGTCTTCTCCTGCTACAAAAGAATTCTTCTGTTTCCATGCTACAGCCTTCCTGACCAAACAGTTTTCCTCTTCCAGCTCAACAGCCTCATGTCTATAACCTCACTCATATTCTTCCCACCTTACATCCCCTTTTGAAGCCTTCTACACCTTTACTCTTGGCTCCTCTGGACGTGCTGATAGCAATTTATTCCAGTGAAAACTGTATAATGCCCCCTTCCCCTTTGAAATGACCATTTGACCTTTCCGTCCCAGGTTGCCTGACAGGCTTTGTGAAGGTTCTGTGTCTTCATCTCCCCGGATTCAGATGCAAGTTCCTGAGTCATGCTCCTTCTCTAATCACTTCCAGTTGCCTCAATACCGTCCTGTTCTGTCCTCAGTCTGTCTTTATATGTTTTCCCTCCTCTACCCTTTCCTTTCTCTTACAATGCTCCAGCTTTTCTCTTCATGGTACAGTCATGCTTCAGTCTTTCCTATCTTAATAAAAATTGCTTGTGCACCCTTGGTTTCATGTGCCTTTACATGTTTTCTGTTTTCTTTCTGCTTTTCAATTCTGTGTAATTGAAAGTGTGATTTGGACCTCTGAAGGTCTTTTTTTCCAGTTATATCTCACTTTTCTTCCCCTTTTTCTCCATCAGACCTATCCACTGAAGGTACTAAAACCTTTTCTCTCAGAAACTCAGGACTGTAATTCAGGGTTTATTCTTCTTGACACATCAATTACATTCATATTGAATAACATAGCACACCTTTCTCATGATGACCCTCATTCTTGGGCAATAATCCCAATAAATATCTGAAGTTTTGTCATGTTTATTATCTTTTCATGTTTCATATCTTCGAAATTCTTGTCAGTGAAGGCACTGGTGATGCAATTCCCCTCTGCCATGCTGACTAGCACTGTTTCACAGTTTTCCGTGTGTAGATCCATGTTAACTGTTAATGTCTCCCACATTGCTCCTGTGACAGTAACTACCTTACTCTGGATCTCTGTAGCCCAGTCAGGTCTTGCTCCATAATTGCTGCTTTTAAGTACTACAGCAATAGCAATAACATTAATAGGAGACAGAATCCTATTGACATTCAGCACTGCAATCAGCACCTTCAAAAATGCTTATAAATAGTGCAGAGAAATTATTGGCAGGAAGGTCAGATGATTTCTAGGTTGTTTAAATAACAGAAAACAAAATTAATGAGCATGACTTGAGTCTGATTTTCTTGGATTAAAACAGATCAACCCACTGAACATAGCTTCAGATCCTGATTCAGTTATTTTTTTTCCTGAAGCAAAAAGATGTTTAAGTCCTTCTTGTATTGATTCAATATTTTCTTGTCACTGCGGCAAACAAGGATATGAGAAAAGAAGTTGGCAAAGAAGGGGTTAGAGGACAGGTTGCAGCCACCGGATCTGAGTGTTCAATCAGAAGGATAATCATGTATGGTGAGCTGACTCCCTTTTTACACTAACAGAAAGGGATGCAGGCTGAACTTTTAAAAAACAAGTCTTTCAGATGAGAACTCCCAGAGACAAGAATGGAAATGTGTTTTTCTCTGGTGTGTCGCCAAAGATTTTAGTGTGAATATTGGATTATGCAAGCTGTTACTTATGTGTGGCAATGGAAAAATCAAGACCTCCCTTACTCTTACATTTTTCTGCTACCCCACAAAGGCAAAAATATTGCATGTCTCTCAAAATGTATTTAAGCTTTGCATGTACGTGCAGCATCCTCTTTGAATCCTTGCTTTGAAGGGCTTCTCTCTTTGTGTAGATCATCATTGCATCATTAAGAAGTGCTCTTTCTCTCAAGCCCAGTAAAACCTTTACCAAACCCGTGTTCTCTTACTGTATTTCTCTCGCAGCTTCTCACCTGAGCCCCACTGACTACAAATTGGCTTTGGATGCCTCGTTACTTATGCAGCTATTTCCTGTTCTTCCTAGTAATTGTCTTGTCAACAGGAGCTGTTTTTTTCCCAGTTAACTATTTTGCATTTCTCAACAATGCAGTCTCACAGACTATCTTGACATGAGTGTCAAAGTATGATAATCTCTTTATCGAACTTCTAATTTGCAAGACCCTGACCCAATATGTATTCACAGAATCATTTAGATTATTGTGGTTGAAGTGTAGGACCCAACACTTCACCTTGGTAAAGCTCAAAACACTGGCCTTGGCCAGATCCTATGAAGGGTTTCCTGCCCTCCAGCAAATTGACACCCCCTACCATATTATTTTCCTCTGCAAACTGACTGAGGGTGCATTTGATCTCCTTGCCCAGATCATTGATAAAAGGTATTATAGAGATCTGGCCCAAATACTGAGCCCTGGAGAATGCTGCTGGAGGCCTGCCATGAGCTGGATTTAACTCTCTTCGCTACCACTCTCTGAGCCTGGCCATCCAGCTAGTCTTTTATTTCTGAAATTAATATTCTGTGTCTCCCTATTACCATCTATTTGCATTTTTGGTGTATGTCTTTGCTTTACAAGGTAGAGGAAACCACAGTTTCGGGGATGACTGGAGTGCTATCCATATATCCTTCAAAAACATAGGCTTTGAGCTCAATGGCAAAGGATGATCACAGTCACATAAGTAGTCACTAAAAACACCCTTGAATTTCTTCAGAGCCTTTTTTGAAGAGAAGGCTGTGACTGAAGGTTTATAGTACTTCTTGGTAAGAGATTTTAGAAATCTGGAAGGTGGCATAATCACAAAGTGGTGCAAGTGTGAAGACTTGACAGAAGGAAAGGTGCCATTTCCATACATAGCGTCTTGCCACCGAGACAGAGCTGCCTGGGGATTGTGCAGTTCTTCATACACTGAAGAGGCACTGCAGTCTCTAATATCCGTGGTCTCCATCTCTAATGAACAGTGCCTTCAGGCAATATTTAATTGGATAGTACAGTAATTTTGTGATCAAGATATAAATTCATTACAGACAAGATTGTGACTGACAAAGTCATTTCACCTATGACCTAAACTGAATATGAACTCAACTCTTCCCAGGTAGGAAGCTGATGTATAAAATTGTTTTCAACTCATTGCCAGGGGATTTAGAGCGCACGTTTTCAGCAGTTTAATCTGGGATTTAAACCTGAAACCGGTTACTGGAAGAGCCGGCCAAAATTAAGATATGCAGAAAAAGCCTTTTTTCTTTTTTTTAAAAAATAGGATCACTTCACAGAACTTTATTGTTACCAAAATATTGTTTTTGATGGGAAAGGCAAAATGATTAATTTTTATTTTAGCATTGAAATACCTGAATGTAACATTTATCAGAAATACGTTTATATGTTATGTTCATGACTATCCTTTAAAAGTGCAAAAACTAAAATAAATGTTGCAGTGCTCACAACATGTATGTTTTTGTATGTTTTGCTCTTGATGACTGATTTTGCCATTCTAAAATATACTTTCCATAAAATAGAATACAAACAACCCTAAAGGCAGATGTCGATCAATTTATTTTTTAAAAGAAATCCCTAAAAATTTACCACAGCTGGAAGGAAAGAGAATGGTTTTCTCAGACTTTTTAATATGTTGAAATTAAGCAAAGCAAAAATTACATTTATGCTGTGCAGTTAATAACTTTTAATAATCATTAAAATTCACTCTTTCTTTGCAGAAATGAAGGACTTTCCATCTTCATGGCTGGGTGAACAAAGACCTTTCAAGAACATTTCTCTGCTCTTCTGTAAGTTTATTGTCTTAATAGATATTCCCATTGATCACTGTTTGCTTTACATTTTTTCACTTCATATTTAAAACTGACATATATTTGAATACTTACCATTATATGGTCAGTGGAGCTATTCATTTAATAGGTCAAATAATCATTATATTTCACCAGGATGCTGGGGTTTAATTCATTTAACATTTTAATCTTCCATCAGTTTTTCCTTTAAGAGGATTTCAGTGCATATACAGGATTTGTATAAATCTGTGCAGTAAATTTATTCTTTTAACAGTTTTATTCTTTCATCAGAAATTCATTTAAATGGATTCTACTATATATCACATTCACTGCCAGTGTGGCTTTAGGTCAGGCTGTAATTGATGCAAAAGCAATGAGGTATTAAAATAGAAAGGAAATATCTGAAATTGGAAAGGGTTCAAAAAGTGTGCCATTGTGAGGCCATGACATTCTTCAGATATGATGGGGGATGGACCACTCATAAACCATTTTGGTCCATAGTGTGGTATAGTTGCCAGTTTCAGGTTTTGCTAAAGTCAGATTCTGCGCTAAGAGAGTAGTTGCCTTTAAAGCTTGAAGATGCACATCAACACCAGATTCACCCATCAGGGTATAAATATGGACCCCTCTATTGTGGTAAATCTAAAAGTATCAAAAGACAAACATTTGGAGAAAATGCTGCCTTCTACTTAAGTTTGTTCATGCAATGCACTTGACATATTCAGGGTTTAGGGTGAGTTTTTCCAGGGATCATGTAGGCTGCCCTGTTGGTATGGGATGCACAGAGGAGCAACTTGAATACTTGCCTTTTCCCAAGCTTTAAGGTAGATTAGTAATGACAAATACATGCAGCATAAGGGTAGACTTTTAAAATTATTAAGCAAAGTTAATTTGGCTGTAACCTTTTCATGACTCAGCTAAGCTGCTACACTGTGGATCTACAGGGTGTGAGTTCATTCCTCGATGCAGATCCAGCCCCACAGCTGCCTCTTGGTGACCTTGCTGACAAAAGTTTCTTGGTCGTGGATGTGGGGGAGCCAGAGACATTCCAAAATACATCTGGCTATATGATACCTTCAGTGCTATTAGCTACAGGGGCTGATGGAACTTCACTCCCCTGGAAACCAAGGGTCCCGGGTATATGGAGTAGCTTATGGACCCCTAATAACATTGGTGCATTCAAAGAGCACAGCCTCAAAGTAAACAAAGGAAGAAAATAAATTTTCAAAACTGACAATAGACTTGAAAAAGTTGAAAAAAATCTGAAGAAAATGAAGGAAATCTGAGGAATATCCTGGGGGGTAGAGCTGTAATGTGTGTAAGAAAGACTGTCTTTATGCAATTAAATAATATCAATAATTTAATTGGGAAAATTTCCAATAAAACAAATCTGTTTTTTAATGGAAAAAATAAACCTGGATCCTTTGGGGTTTTTTTAAATGTATGGCCCATACAGTGTATCATAATAATTTTTAATTTTTTTTTTTTTTCTAGAAAGGCCAATGGTTGGAACTAAGTCTGGAATATAAGTAACATTTCAGTACTAATGAGGAGTGGTTGATTAGATCAATGAAGAAAAATATAGTTAAGAGTCTGTTGAACATGTACTGTGCTTCTGATTTTAATTTGGCAAGTAACTAGCTACAAAAATAAATTATTAACATGTAAGACTAAAATGTAATCTTTACTCAGAAATTACAATAGTTGCACATAATTTTCTTTGTTTTTTTTTTTCATTATGATATTTCAGATGGTATTGTGTAATTATTTCTTTTGTAGCAACTTTTTCATCTCAAACATGTCTTGGGGACCCAGGCTATGGCTCAGAGCACAACTTGTTTTAGGCTTATGGTTAAAAGTACAGTGAACATAAGGTTTAGAGGCACAATGCCTAAATCTCCAGCTGTAGTGGGGCTGCAAGAGCTATGGCAAGAGGAGCAATATCCTGCAGAACAATTTCTCTGCTGACTTTTTTTTAATCTGGGTGATGGCTTTTGAGTGTGGGCCAAGACTCAGCCCATCCTGGTGGTTGGGGTTAAGGCTAGAAGAGAGACAGTTTGCACTTTCTTCACTCCACCTGATGATCAGTTTTTCATTTTCTTCTCTAAGAGAGCTCTGTATTTATAGGCTATTCTTCCATCACGTTTGAAGTTACACCCCTAGACTGGTGTGATGGTTTTGTATGCTAGAGATCCTATGCTAGTTCCTTTGGCTTGCTGCAGTCAATTTACTTTTGACAACCAAGAAATTTGATTTTTGTAATGAGGTGTAAATCACAGGAAAGGGCTGTCTATAATGGACTTCAGCAGAGTTAGGACCAAGAGTGCATTAGTTTATATAAAGAGGATTTTAAAATACCTGCACAGTAGAGGACGTACTCTTCATGGAGAAGGAGAATTCAGAGAAATCTGGGACAGCCAGATAAGTTACATCTTGGAGATTTAAAAACTGCTATTATCTTGCTACGGTCCATTGTGGTTCTGATGTGGTACTTGGTTGGATATATGAGAATACCACAGAGCCAGGAAGATGGCTGAGAACAGAAAGATGGGGTGAAGTGCAGCATGCCCAAAACAGCTGCAGAACACTGAACTGCGTTTGTTAAATTGAATTATACCTTTAAATTAATTCAATCGAATGCAAAATGAATGAATTCTAAATCATTCTTGGTGGGGCTATAAATATGGCTTGATAGAACCTACCACCACAAATAAGAAAAGCCTACAGTAATGTATTTGCATGTTTACATATCACTCCCCTGTGGTGGATTAGCAAGCAGAAAGAAGTCTAAAACCACAGGGGGAAGGTTTAAACAGGATGATGCAGACATTAGTGAATGATTAACTGTAATTTCACAAAGGTGGAGGGTAAGCTGTTCATTTTGCAGAATCTCACAAATGTGTTTTGAACGATTAACTAAATTTGCTTGGCAAAAGTTTAATTAAGGCTGCCACTGATTAGCCACAATTGTTAACTCAGTGTATAGAGTGGCTGCACACACTGCATGGCAAGCACGGCATTAGCCAGTGTGAAGGTGTTCAAGGGCTCTTGGGACTGTCTGTGCTGGCTACCCCTTTGACATCCCCTCTCCAAAGAACAGAGGGAGTCTTTCAGAGAACACTACACAGTTCTCCTGAAAGCCCTCTGGTAGTCTCTGACAGCCTTCTCTAAGAGAGTGCATCTACATACACGTACACACGCGGCCAGTTCTGTGGGCCAGTGCATGAGTAAAGAGGGTCAAATCCCTGTCCCCCTTGGTGAAATGATGGATGCTGCCTTCAACACCCTTGGCATTTCTACACAGCTGCAAAAATAGAGTGAGTCTTGTGTCTGCAAGCGAGCTCAAGGCAGGGAATGAATGGAGCTCTCTTGTATTCTCCTTTGCTCCTGCTTCCCCCAACACCCTCACCCTCCCCTTTCTTCTTGTTGCTCTTGCTCATTATAAGCCTGAAAGTATTCTGTCCCTGGCTGGTTACAGCAATTTTTTTCAAATGTTCCTTGCTGTCTTTTATGGGTAATACTATTTTGGCACAATTGGACACACTCGCCTTGTCAGAAGGAGAAAAAAGACTAGTGCTCTTAATAATAACTTACGACTGGAGCTGATTAGAAAATAAGTATTTCCTGAAAAGCATTTTTCCAGGAAGCACAAATTTTCTCTTAAAAAATGAGCTGAGTTCTTTTCATAGGTTTATCACAACCTTCTTATTTCTCTTTTTGCTTCATTGTTAAACATTCTCCCAGCTCTTCATGTCATAGATTCTGTTCCACAATGATGCTGTGATTGTCTGTATCCTAAGCTTCAGTGGAGAGATGTTGATTGTCAGATAGTGGCAGACCAGGTGAATATCTTCTATGGCTATGGAATGCAGCTCTTCCTTCTAAACAACACCATGAATGTTAATATAAAATCAATTGGAAATATGGTACATTTCCATGGTTGTCGCAGCAACATTTAAGTTAAACACTGTTTATTAGTAATATACCTTATGACGGAGAAGACCTCTGCAATCCAGGCAGGATTTCTGTGGCTTCACAAGACTTGACCAAGATGTCTTACAGAAAGAGATCCTCCTGTAACTGCACACCATCTGATTTTATGCCTAAATCATGCAGTTCACTAGTGTTCCATCCATTGACTTGACGCTTCTCAATATACTTTGAATACTTCATATTTTGGAGATGCTCAGTATTTTACTTTTATCTCTCCTATATTGTGACATTTGCAGAGTCATAATGTTATTCAAGCAGTAACTTTGCACATTTCAGAAATTCCATCATTACCTCACTAGCAGTTTTTATGAATGCTCAGTTCCAAAGATATCTCAGTTACCTTGTTTACAGTGATTTTCAAGCTAGAAGGCAAATTCATTTTATTGTTCCATTAAGAAAGCCATATGTCTTGCTCTATATTTACACCCAAGGCCTAAACTTAATTTCTACTCTACCAAGTATGGTATTTCTATTTTTCTATCAGCAAATTATAAAAACTAGCTAATTTTTAGCTTGCTTGTTTTCTGTTTGTATACCTCTAAATTATTACTGCATACAGCAGTACAAGAAACAACACATAGTCACAAAAAGTTTAAAAAAAAAAAAAAGGCCTGGAAACTATGAATTGTCTTTGGTTCAGGTTAAGAGAGTTCATAAGAATCTGTTTCCATGCTTTGTGCTTTGAATATTTGTAAATAATTATCTTTTCTTTTTCCATCAGTGTCTAAAATAAAGGACTAATGATGTCAGGGCAGCTTGCTTGACATTTATGAAATATGCTATGATCTACCTGTAACTGATGGTAGGGGTAGCTTGAAGAGCATATTTTTAGATAGCTTCATTTTCTACTATCAGAAAATCTGTCAGCCTTAGCTGGAAGGTTTTAGCAGTTTCCCTACTTCAAAGAGGCCTCTACATGTCATGCCCTTGAGAAGTATCTGTTGGTTAATTTTGTGAACCGAAGTTCAGGTTAAACTGCAGATATTAGCTAGGTCCTCCTCCTCTTTTTGTTCCCCCTCCTGTTCTTCTGAGCCCCCTGGGGCTTGCAGGGAGCTGAATGCTGTCTTTGGAAAGGCAGACACCACGAACTTATCATCTGGGTTCCCAAGGGGGACGTTGGGACCAGGGGGAGCTTGTTGCCAGCAGTTCCCCCTATTCTCCGACCTTCTCAGGCTCAAGGTAACCTATTCTCTTGCCTCTTGAGGCATCAGCTTTGAAGTGAGCTTTCCTTCCCTCCCAGAGGCAGGGTTTAGACACCTCCCTGCTTCTCCTACGTGATCCCTTGGATTACTGTCTTTATTAATAACACCACTCTGGGTCCCCAAAGGGGCAAACTTAAGACCACATGAATGTCTTACATTCAGGTATTTCTATTTTTCAAGAGTTTTCTGAAACTTCCATCTTTACAGTAGCATAGTTGTGCCCGCTTCACTATTCTTTCAACAATATGCAACTACAGTTTAGCCACAATGGGTAGTTTTTCAATTTTCATCACTGCCAGGCTGCCTTCAAGCCCATGTGTCACCTCTCCCACTGGTGAACACAAATCCAGACTTGCCCACTAAGGTGCTCTTTGCTCACCCTCCACCCCACACAGCACGAAATGGCAGAATCGTGGGTCAGGTGATGAAGATGAGGCCACCATTTGAATAAGAACTAAAGAAAATAAAATGAACAGGAAGAGGTTTTTTTATTGACATATGCCAAGTGAAGCAGCCCTGTTTCAACGTGAGCAGGCTACCCTCTGCAGGCTTGCACTACCTGCCAGCACAGAAAAATCCACAGACCATTTTCTCCACCCTCAGTCCAGGGGATTCAGCTCAGATTTGACAACTTGCAAGTCTTAGAAACAATTAACAGGTCTCAAGAGAAAGTGTTGGATAGCCGTAATCCGGTTGTGAGGTGACAGATGTTTGCTTAGGTGGGTTTAGGTGACGAGGTGGGATGGCCTCTACTCTTCAGGTTAGTCCGAGGACTTAGGATAAGTAGTAAGATGTTGTTTTGAAATGCAAAGCAACACAGGGTTACAGAGGAACTCTTTTTCTGTCAGAGAGTCTTGATGATTTGTGGCTGTCTACTTTAGGTGCTGCACTGTGGCTGCAGATTCTTCAAAGTATCTGCTGCTTCTTGTAAGTATAATCTCAATTTTGTGAAGGTTTAACATGAACCAGCTGTTCCACCACCATATGGTGGCCTGAGCAAGACACTGGACTGACTGGATTTCTGTAGTTTTACTGAATATAGGTTATGCTGATACAGAAAAATGCAAGATAGAGAAGTTTATTACATCTCTTTCTGCATTCACTACTACTCTTGGAGCATCTGCTTATGCTCAGCCTCCAAACTGAGTCAGTCAATTTATTCCAACAGATACTAAATCAGGCCCTTTATCCTTAATGGTTAGACAGCAGCAAAAGGCACATTTGATAGAAATGTAGAGAAATCCAACACCAAACTTAAGCTTCCCTCACAGAGAAAGAAATGAGCCCTAACTGTGGCTGAGCAGGTTAATGGCAAAACTGTACCGAGTAAAATCATTCTGCCAAATGAAAGCAAGATCAAAGACATTAGGCACAGGCAATAACATATTTAAGGTGCAATAAAAAGACTGCCTCAAGCCATATTTGTCAGCAACTATTTCTGCATAAAGAATGTCTTACAATTAACAAAAGATTACAATTGAGCTAAATCTTAACACTTTGCATTGCAGATTTTCTGTAAACAGAGTGATTTGTCTGGATTAACTGTATTCCAAGTAACCTTTATGAAAGGTCTACTTCACTGAAAGCTACCATCCATCTCTTAAATTCAACAGTTTTATCTGACCTGGCTTCCTTAAATATTTTACTGTTTTTTTACAAAGATTAGAAAATACACTGTGGAATAAAATTATCTCAGCTTTAAAAATATGAAATTGCATCTGAAGCAGTGCTTCAGTATGTAGTAATTTACTATGGTAGCTCTAAAGCACAGATGGGAGAGTATAGAAAGAGGATTAAGCTGCTTTCCATATCCTAAACTTTATCAGGGATAACACAGAAAACTGTGTCATTCATTACTGCCTGGGGAGTTCTTAAGTGTTAACAATTTATCCAGCTGATACGTTAGAAAAACTAGGAAGTATATTTTTTTTTCATTAGCAATAACAAACTGCAACTAAAATGAAAGTCAAAGTTGCATTGCAAGAGTTTTATTCATGTGCCAAACAGAGGAAATTAACTGGTTCACCTGGAAATATTGATCATAGTACGTCTAAGCCAAAATCTAAGTGCATGGACTCAAGAAATGCACTGCTGAAAAATTTATTATCCCGAGTCTTTGTTTTTAAAAAGGTTCTTTTTGCTGTGTTAAAAATAAGAAATAATGAGCCATTGTTTGTGATACTTCATGTCAGGCAATGTTTGTTTTCATACAGCATACTTCACAAAACCAAAATGGTTTGGAACTAAGTTCAAAACTTATTAAAATCATAAGAAATACCCTCATTAACATTTAGCAGACTTTGGATCAGACCTATGCAAAGATTCAGCTGATAATACCAACACATGCAAGAGATTACAACCAAAGTCTTGTTATCCCTTGTAATTATATCCCCCTTATGTTTGTTTTCACTTGGATGCTTTGGCAATTTTTGTAGACACTTCTGTTTAAGCTGTGCACTTGGATTTAGCAGAGCTTTATGACTGCATCAGCATTGAAAAGATTTCTGAGTTTCTACAAATCCCAAGTTGCAATGCTCAAGTGGCAAGTATACTGTGGTTTTCTGTAAAGATGACGTTACGTAGTTCTTCTGTAAAAGCCCATTAATATAACATCAGGTTTCATAAGAAAAAGAAAAAGAAAGATGTATACTTGCAGGTTTTCTAGATTTTATCATAAAACAGTTTATGGAATCCGGTGTTCACATATATTCATAGAGTTCTCTGCCTCAAGAGTATACATTTCATCCTGAAAGAGGTAAGTTGATAAAAAAATTTTCCATAAGATTTCTCTGTCAAATTCAGTAGGACTTCTGCATGAATGCCTGGACCTCTCAGACAGCTGCACTGAATCTCTTTGTTACATGGCATTTTTGTCCCAGTTTCCACTGAAAATGTTTGCTACAGTTCTGTTTCTCAACTCCTATCTTTTGTTCTATTCATCTGTGCTTCCACTGGCCTTTTTTTTTTTTTTTTTTTTTTTT
>VWZG01000661.1:148563-201524 GCA_013396735.1 Grallaria varia | reverse complement strand
TTTTTTTTTTTTTTTTGTAAGGTGGACTCTATTTTATCTTCCACTGCTACGATTAGTATAAAACCAATGTGCAAGTGTAGGGCATCTTTTGAAAGTGGAAAAACATCTCTGGAGTACTTTCGACCCCATGGACAGACATACTGCTCAGTGTACTGGATGTTCGGTCAAGAATGGATGAGTATCCCGTCTCCAACAGTGACTGAAATTGTTATTAGTTGTATTCAGAAATGTGATTCCAGCCCTTATATTGTGTAGTTTTTTCTCTTTTTGGCTGTCTAATCCCTTAATAATATATTGTGCCTCACTTGCTGTATGTGAGATAAATGAAATGTCATCTTTAAGCGTAGACTGACACCCAGGAAAGCTGTGGCTGATACCACTTGTAGCAGTAAAAGTTTCCAGTTTTGAGCTAGGACATGTGCACACACATTTATCCTCTCCCATTTTCACATAGTGTCATCATTTTCTCTCAACTAAGACTCCCTGTATCTGCTCAATCCAATTGGTTTTTTCCAGCAAAGCATGGTTGATAAAATTACTGACTTCCCTGTGGTTAATGCTACATACAGCAAGTTCCTGGCAATCAGCTCACTGCACTTGGCTTTCCCACTGCCTTTATGAAATGGCTCCTTCTTCACCTTGAGAGTTTCTCTCCTGTAAATTCCCAGAGGCTGGAAGAAGGAGGTGAGTAGTGAGCAGATCAAGAAGATGCAGACCAGCCTTTTTCCCTCATATGAGATAACTAAGAAAGTAAGAGACTGGCAATGGTACTACATATATTGCACATTTTACAAACTAACTTCAGAATTAAATGTTTCCAGTTTCACTCTGAGGACAAGCAAGTATCTTTGCTGGATGCTCAGTAAACAAATCCACAACTGTGGTTTGTGGTTCAAATTTCACTCTTCTGCCAACTTCTTACCTAGGCACCCATAGCCAGTTCTCCAAAACACTTTTATTTTACTTGCTTCAACAGTTTTAATTTCGGCCCCAGTGAGCTAAAGTAATGTTTATTGGAGCTGGGACTGGGGAATCCAATTGTGTTCTCACTCAATTGACTGCTCTAGCAACCAGGCCAAAGAGTCATGTGCTAATATATGCACACACACATACATCTCCTTAGCTCAACTGATATATCATTAATTTGTATAAAGCAGAACGGCTCATTCAGGGTTCTGGAGAAGGAGAAAGTCGCTCACCTGGTGGTTGGAGAAATCACACAGAAGAGGAAAACCGAAACAAGAAAATTTGAACCCTGGTGAGAGGATGCTGCAATTACTGGGCTGTGACTGGTGGGCTGCCAGGTAAGAGGCAGCAGGAAGGTTAAGTCCTGTCCACTCCTCTACCCTTATTCTCTAAAAAGCTTCCTTGAGTGAGTTTGCTCTGAGGCAAGCAAGTGGATTAATCACAGCGGTAACACAGGAAGATGAATGCATAAATTATAGATCCTGATTTAGCTTTTATGTAGGGTAGCTGTCTAGCTGCTAAATATTGCCAAGAATTCTACAGTATCTGAATTTCTTCACAGATAGACTTTACATTTTTAAGTATCATTGAGCATCTTGAGAGTGAGGAAGCAACCGAAACTACATATTTGAAAATTGGTGTTTTGGCTTCAATGCACTCATCAGTAACTGGTGGAATGACATGTATATGATCATGCTTTTTAGTGATACAGGCAATAATCTCAGCTGTATGATAACATTGGTATAGTCGCACATTCCTTGCCGTAGGGATGCTGAAAGGATAACTGTGCTAAAGATTGTGAAGTTTCAGATCTGATAACAGCGGTACCGTGTGAGTGCTCACGGTGAAGGTGGGAAGGCTTGACCAGCAGAGCCATTTTGAAGTTCCACCTACACACAGTATTGGGTAAAACTGCTCCTAGAGGTTTGTAGCACTAAACCTGTAAGTGTGTGATTCACTAAGCTATTCCTGATGGATATTTGGAGTTTATTAATGAACAGTGTTTTCTGTATACAGCAGTGGTTTCCTTTCTGTGTTATTACCATGGTTTTGAGCTACATGTGGATTCAATAGAGTTAGAGTAAATCTTGGCTGTTCCATAGTTATCCAGGATAAAAAACCAAGTCATCTGTTCCATTGAATCCTACTTTGAAGAGCTTGAGTGAAATAAGAGCAGGGGGAGTCACAGGGGCTGGGTCACTCTTTGATGTGCAAGTCTTTGAACTGTGTGTCTTCTGTCTGTACCCTTTTTGTGGATTGCTGGATGCCAGTTTCCTGATTGTTCCTTCTTCTCATAAATTAAAAGAAGTCAGGCTATCTGGGTAGAAGTCCCTATTCAAATACAGAAATACTGCCTTGCAGTTTCCTCTGTCTCCCCTCTCAACCCATCTATAATTCATTAGGATGATATTAATTGTCCTGCTGAAAGACTCTGTTCTACTTAAGGTAGAACAACACTGAAATTTCCTCAAGAGCACATTTTTGGTTTTGTTATTTTAGTTGTTGGTTTTGGATGTTTTTTTCCCCCCTTCTACTTTTTCTTTTTCCATGTATGTTCCAGTTTTCAAGTTATCCATCATAGGCTTTTGGTCAGTTGCCTGAGGTAATCGTGTTCTGCTAAATCAGGGTAGGGGGGCAAGAAAGGTTACCTACTCAGCCTTTAATAAAGTCTCTGGAAGTGCCAACTCCAAGCATCTTGTTTAACTAGGATGGATTTAAATGAGTGATAATATCCAGTTACTAGCTCTGAGAAAATTTGGCCATCTGAGGTACGATGAGGATTCAGCTACAGCAAGCAAGGCTGTTCCCCACAGAAATGAATATGTGCTGGTATGTTGCCAAGATTATTCTAGGGCTGCAGATGGCATCTACAGTTCCCACTGTATAAGCCTGGGTTTAATGCGACTGGTGCAGACAGTGTGTAGCTGATGCAGTTTTTTTACTGAGACGTGATAATCAAATTTAAATTTTCTTTTCCCTAATAATTTTAGAACACACTGATGTGCCATGTGTTGTTCCTACAACATGTCCTGACAGCAGTGCACTGACTTCTTCCCCTTAACATCAGCCTCTTCTGCATATTTGATTACCTTAATAAAAGCCAGTAATAGTGGGCACAGACGGGTCATGTTTTGCAGGTACATAAAGGCATGAGTTGCAACAGGGCATGAGAACTGCCACTTTTTTTAAAGGGGACCTAAAAGGCAAATACAGTTTGTCTCTCACATGGCATAGTATGTTTGTAGAAGTGATGGAAAGTGCTATAACACATGGAGAGGCAGTAAGACAGTGTAGCAGGGTCATGGGTAGTCAAAAATGAGGACACTCCAAGCTGGAGGCTCTGCAATCACATGCACAGGGCTGTTAACAGCTCAAATTGCCACTGCGTCAGTTGCTGTACCCTTGACTCTATAAAGTAACACTGTTGTAAAGATGAGCCACATGGGTGTAACTGCTTGGTGACACTGGATGAGCTGGCACAACCCAGATGAGAAATATGAAGCTTTGCTAACGTCTACCAGCTAAGGGTCTACCCAGAGTAACTTCAAAGAATATTAATGGGCTGGCCAAACAGTGTGGAACTGTTAAGCTGTATAAAACAGTAAGGTGGGAAGAAGTGCTCTCTGTCACAGCACCTATTTCTTGCTGAAATATGAACTATCTCATGTGGTTTATTCCAGCTCATCACTGTATTTGCAGCCCTTAAGTGTTTAGACCGTTGTCTTTTAAGCAAATATCCTGGGTGCATTGCTGCTCACAGTTCAGAAGTGGTCTAAATATTAGAATCTCATTTTATTCTACTAATTAGAGATTAAAACCTAAGTTGCAGAGTGTTAGAGAAAGACTTTATTTGATACAACAGCAACTGTATAGCCTTTAATTCATAACTGACATGGATTACTGGTCTTCTCAGGTTGTGTAAAAGAATCACCTTTTTTATCAGAAAATTGGTTTTAAAAAGCTCCTGGATCTAATTTAGAATTAGTGTAGTCAAAATGTGGTGCTTGTAAAGCAGAAATTATTTGCAACGATTAATAAAAGAAGAGGCTACAGACAGCAGGCGCATATCTAAATCAGCTAAGGATCCATGAGATATATGAAAACTGAATGGGGAATTTCTGAGTTCCCAATTTTGATTTTCAAAAAGGTGAGTCTTGCACAAACATGATAAGAAAATTAAAACATGAGCCAGGAGCTCACAAATGTAATTGTTAGGTTTCATTTTTTTAATTCTAGATGCTTCTGCAGCTTCACTGTCTGCCAGTGAATTGCTCCTGATCTATTTGAAAGTGAGAGCACCCACAAGGCCAAAGAGTGACAGGGTAGATTCCTGAGGACAGAAGCATATTTTTAATCTGGTGTTGTGACTACAGATACTGGCAGATGCAAGTCAGAACTGGCTGGATCGGAACCAGAGCCATCCAGAAAGCTACAGAAATTATGATGGCATGGACAAATAACGCATTGTGCTCAGAAGATACTCAAGGTGCAGCAGTGGGAGGGGCCGGCTGCCTGAGTCAGCTGGCTCCTTCTGTTTCACTTGGAGCATGGTGCTGTTAGAAGCCATCTGTGGGTGTCTCCTGGAGGTAAGGAGATGCTTGGAACAGGAGTAGGCACCCACAGGCAGTGGGTGCAAGTTGGGATAGAAAGATTGTCCTAGAATCACAGAGCGGTTTGGATTGGAAGGGACCTTAAAGATCATCTCCTTCCAACCCCTTGCCATGGGCAAGGAACCTTCCACTAGATCAGGTTGCTCAGAGCCCCACCCAGCCTGGTCTTGTACACTGCTAGGGACGGTGCGCCCATGATTTCTCTGGGCAACCTAATCCATGATCTTGCTGTGCTCACAATAAAGAATTTCTTTCCCATATTGTTCCAGAGAAAAGGTTCAGGGGGCACTGAAATTGAAACTAAGACACCATTGTAGGCTTAAAGCAACAGTATTTTATTACAAGAGATGGCCAAGTAAACGAGAACCCACACAAAAGAGAGAGAGAGAGAGAAGGAGGGAAAAGAATAAAACCCTACATGTCACCAAACTTGCCCAGGTATTACGAGGTTGTCTCACCAACCCCGAAGTGTCTGGACTCCCCCGAGCAGGGGCTGCATCCTCCAGCGCTGGCAGGCTCACAGGATAGCGGGTGTCCCCACTAAGGCAACGTTGTCCTTCATGTGAAGCGAACCGAGCCAAAGCATGAGTCATCTGCCATTTAACTACTTTTTGGGTGATGTCTCACCTGGACAGGTGTGGCCAGTACCGCCCAGTGAGAGGCCTTAGGTCCCTCCCCCTGTTATGTAACGGATCTCCTTCTGCACATGTGTGAGTGCATTGGAATTTCCTTGCACCTGCATGGTACATCCCAGAGGGTCCCTCTAAAATGCGTCTGGGGGCTTACTTCATCACCCTCCTCCTCACTTTCTCCTCCAAATGCCCTCTAAGGGCCATCAGCCAATGGTGAGAGCCCAATTAATTTTAGTTTATACACCAATGTTCCCTCCAAGGTTGAAGTTCTCCCTTATCAACACTTGTTTTCTCCTACTTGGCAGGAAAAGAATGAATTTCTCACAGATGGCTGGGCCAAACACAGACCAAAAAAACATCAACATCTAGTCCATCCTGAATACACATATCTAACCTAAACCTAAATCCTCTTTCAGTGTAACAGCATTCCCCCTTGTCCTAGCACTGCATGACCTTGGTAGAAGTCCCTCTCTGGTGTTCTTGTTGGCCCATTTAGGGACTGGAAGGCTTCTGTAAGGTCTCCCTGGAGCCTTCTCTTTTCCAGGCTGAACATATCAACTCTCTCAGTCTGTCTTCATGGGAGAGGTGTTCCAAACTGCTCATTATCTTTGTGGGCTACTCTGGACTCATTCCAACAGGTCCACATCCTTTTTATACTGGGGACTCCAGAGCTGGAGGCAATGCTCCAGGAATGGTCTCACAAGAGCAGAGGGGCAGAATCCCTTCCCTCCCCTGCTGCCCACCCTGCTTTGGATGCAGCCCAGGACACGAGTGGGTTCTGGGCTCCCAGTGCTCATGGCCGGGACATGTCCAGCCTCTCACCCACCAGCACCTGCAAGAGACCTTCTCCTCAGGGCTGGCCTCAACCCATTCTCCGCCCAGCCTGTCTTTGTGCTTGGGATTTCCCTGACTCAGGTGCAGGACTTTGAACTTGGCCTTGTTGAACTTCATCAGTTCACCTCTCAAGCCTGTCAAGGTCCCTCTGGAGGGCATCCCTTCCCACTAGTGTGTCCACTGCTCCACAGAGCTTGGTGTTGTCAGCAAATCTGGTGAGAGTGATCTCAATCCCACTGTCCTGTCACCGACAAAGATGTGTCGTCAGGCTGTATACAACATAACTTCTAAATTGGTAGAGGAACTCTGAATTAAATTGCCAGAAATGCTCAGATCAATAGATGGATTCCCTTTTGGCTTCATTTAGCTTTGGATCACGCTCTCAAGGAAGCAATAGATGACTAAAGTCCTTAACCTGAATTCTCACAGGCAAAAGTGGAGAGGCAATCTTTCTTGCAGAGTGGATTGGAAAACCTCTGCTAGCCTTTCAAAATTCTATTCCCAATACTCACACAAGGCCTGGGTGACTACAAACTTAGAGGGCAGCACTGATTGTTTGGAGCTGTCTCCAGCAGAATGTGCTTAATAAGACTGTCATCTTGATATTTAAAAAAAAAAAAAAAGCCATCAAAGTAAAAGGGAAGTGGGGTGATGGGAAACTAAATGTTTGCAAAACAGGCTGGTTCTTTGAATTTCCCAATCCATTACATAACAAAAATGCATGAACTGTGCGATTAAGAATACTAAGTAGTAAGTACAGAAATCAATTCTGTTTAGTGAGGATTCAAATCCCCTTGAGGCTTTAGAATGTTTTTTAAAGTCTAAGGAGGTGGGGGGGATGACATCTTTTCTATAAATGCATAGAATTACTAAGCACAGGGGATTTATTTAACCAGGAAACTTACATTACTGAGATTAGACATCTCGTTTTCAAGGTGCTCTGGGAAGATAATGACTCCTATACCCATAATTTACTGTAGACATCAGTTTTGTCTGATAATACATAAATTGACCTGATGATAGAAGTTAGCAGTTTTCACTCTAAATAGCAGTATAGTGCTAGATAGCAATAAAGAATGTGTGAGTCTGATTCATTGAGTTTCAGTAAATTATAGAGCAGAGGATTTGACCCTCCTGTCTAGGAAATAAACATTTCCTCTCTAAAACAGAAATGCAGTTTTTCCTTTGCTTAAAATATAAATGCTCTGAAAAAGACCAAAAATCTTTGGGACAAGGGAAAGAAAAATGTGATTATTTATCGTAAAAGGAATCTTAGCTTCAAGGCAGAGCTGAATGTTATAATGAATCATATGGAAAACACCATGGGCTTTTATGATACTGTGTTTAAATGTGATCAGTTAACATGAGAAGGTGTATGAAATTCTGATTGCAGAGAATTTGATGGGAATTTTGCCAGTGATTTTAATAGACTCAGAGCTTCCCTTAGATTCTGGAAATTATGAAAACATCTCGCTTGGTTGTTTGATTTTGAGTTAGAGAATATTGGCTCTTCTTGTCTTTATTTGCTTGATTTTCTGTGCTGAAGTAAATTTTATAGCTATTTACATTGAGTGAGTTTAAAATAATCTCTAACTGAGCTAAACTCTTGAAAATCCTTCTTGCAGTGGTGTAAAAACTGTTGTGTTGAACTGGTCACTGCTTTTGTAAAATTGCCTTTTCAAAGGAGGAACGAAATATTGCAATTTGGCAGGGGTGAGTAGGGTTGTGAAGCTTTTTCCTTACCAATTTTTAATTAGCTGCTGAATGTAAAAGGAGGAAATGAAGAAACTGTCTCTAAATTGAAGGAGATTCTAAAAGAAAAAAAAATCAATACCGTTTAAGGAATCCGATTTTTAGTTGGTACTTCATGGGTCCCTTCCAAACTATTAAGCAAGATGTAATTTAGAGGCACTGATTGGAACATCTGATTCAGGAATATCAAATATTAGTAGCTCTGCCTTAGAGACATTGTTGGGTTTGTGGTCCAAAGTGGAGCTTTCCACCATTTGGAGTGTCTCTGGGGTATGTTCTTGGTAAGAAATGTTAATCTTGTCTCACAGTAGCAGTCTTCTGGGTTCTCACAGAGACCTCGGGGATGGGCTGTGGATCAGCAAGGATAGCCATCCTGCATAGCACTGCTGTGTCACCTGCCTGCTGGAAGTGACCAGAAGGAGGTGAAATGAGGCCAGAGCTTTATCCACTGTGCCATCTATGTGGTTGTCTTCATGTCTTAGGGGGTATTTGGTGTATTGGGTAGGCATTTGCTAGAAATTCTTCTTTCCAAAGAAATGGGAGAGCCAAGAGGAAGCCTCTAACTGACCTGATGTCTGAATCTCTCAGTTTCCCCCGGGATAGCCTATGGAGCATAGTAACAAAGCACTATGTTTACCTTTAAATGATGATAAAGTAATAATTCAGCCTTTTATGTGGAGTTAATAGAGAAATGTGACCACTTGGTATATGATTATTTATATGTTTAACACTCATACTATATCAGGCAGTAGCACTGTTGCTCTTAGTTTTAAATCTGTAAGAAAACGTTCAGATGACAGATAGATAATGATCGGAAGAGAAGTAGATGTAAATTTTAATTAAGGATAAATATGCTGCAAGAGGAATGAAGAAGGAAGAAAACAGGAGTAAATATTAGTTCCATATTTGCTCAAATGTGCCCAAGTTAACCATGATTAATATATTATATTTCCTTTGCCATTTGTGCACATTTTCCCCTTTTTTTTCTTTTTTTTTCCTTTTTCCATTCTAGAATGTAGAGCCCAAGATTGTAGAAATCATGTGGCAGTGAAGAAAGAGAATTAAATGCTAACACTGGTGCAAGATTAAGCTTGGAGATGAAGGTTCAAGCGTTTCCCATTGGATAGAGCTGATTCCTGCCCCCTCATTATAGTGTGGGTTTGCTGTCCTGTTATGCTACTGCTGCAGCAAAGTGCTCTATTTATACTAGATAACATGTACATAGATGTCACAACACTGATGTTACCTTCAAATCTGTTCTGCTTAGTTACTGTTTTTTAATTATTTTCAATGTTCAAATTCTTTACACACACAGCTGTGATATCAAGTGACATTATAAATTCTTGTTGAGTATTTTATTTATATTATTCAACATGATCAACCAATCCTAAGATGTTGCTTCTTTTTTTAATTCTAGGTGCTTCCTCAGAGTTTGCAATTTATCCATTAATCTAGGACTGGAACCTGCTGGGTAATGTCATCTACAGTTCAGGGCTATCAATAAACTTGACCCTTACAAAGGGCTGTATCAGTGAATAGTAGATGTCTAAATAGTTACCATTTCATCAAAAGAGTCCTAACACTGACAGTACTCAAAAACATGTAATGAATTCGCAGTCTTTTTAGTCTCAGGGTCTTGCACCCAGAATACCTGCAGCAGTGCTTTGGGATCCCACTTGATTTCTTCACTGAAAGCTATTTCTTATAAATCTATTGGGCCAGCAGAATGGAAATCAAAGTGGGTTAAATTTCTGTTTCTCAAGCAAGATATTTGAACTCAGGTTTAAATCTGACTGGAATAACAGTCACCAAGTGCTGCCACCATAATACCTTCTGTATAGATGTAGGCAAGGAGCTAATACAGCTGGATACAGAAGGAGGAATACACCAGGATGTGGAATGAGAGCAACTGAATGCTGGGGGTCTGTTTTTTGGAGAATGAAGGAAGCCAAACAGGCAATCTGGGCCACACACTCAGGAGACATGTCCACAAAGTCCAGCTCAGAATGACTCCCAGCTTTAACCTCCAGCTCTGTATTTGTGAAAAGCCTGTCTCTGGTTTTCACATTTTACTTAAGTAGAATCATGAGATTCAAGCCTAATGTGATGAATTGCACCTGTCCAGGTGGTGAAGCAGGAACAACTGAAACAAGAGTTGGCCCAATACCCTACAAAGTTTCCAGATGAGCATTTATCTCTCTTGTTCAGCATTTTTGCCTTCCTACCACAGTTGTTCACCATACATGTGTAGCTGTAGCTGTATATACAGACTTCTTTTTATATTTTAATTTTCCTTCTTGAATTATTCTCTTTTCTACATGTCTACAAATAAAAGCAAAATGAAAATTTAATTGCTCAGGGTAAGGTCTGCACTCCCTTGGTTACTCCTACCTTGAGGATCTGTGGTTTCAAATTAAGAAACTTCCTCCTAAAGGTTTTAAATATGCAAAATAATAGCCAAATCACCTCAAAAGCTATGACCTAAAATCAAGAGATTAAATCAGTCTGAATAAAAGACAAATTTCCTTGAGTTGGTTATTCTCATTTTACTTGCTCTTCAGTTTTTCTGGAGTTTTCCAGACAGATATTACTGTAAATGGTCATTAAAGAAAAAAAAAAAAAATTAAAAAAAAAATAATTCTTTGTAGCTGGGGAAGAGTGGTTCTGATCATTACTTTCCTAGTACTTTGCACATGAGGTTTGTGCTCTTAGTGAAGTTTTTCCAGCTGGAGAACCTGAGGCACAGGAAGGATAAGAACTTGCTCCCTGGCAAGGAAACTAGCAAGTGAGCCATAAAGCAAGTGCAAGCCCATCTGTGGCAAGCTAGGTCTCTCAAATGCCTATTTTTGTGTAATCACATTCGGAAAGTGTCTCTAGGTGGTAATTGTCAAAATCTGTTACTGTTTCTCAAGTTTCTATGAGGAGTAAATGAGAAGTCTCTCATTAATTTGCTTCTAAACGATAACATTTGTAGTGAAGCTCTTCATTACCAGCCCTACTTTTCTAATACATGAAACCAACCTGAAATTGGAACTGAAAAGTAAGCCTAAGAAAAGCCTTCAAAAATACCCTTATATAACTCACAGCAAATTGGAAAAGTGCAAAGGTATTTTCCCTTTTAAAATATTGAATCTTATCTGTCCTCTGGTGTTTGTCAGTTTGTATGAGCCTTGTTTGGGTCTTGCTCAGAGCAGAAACTAACTTATGTTAAAATGTACTTATTCTAACAAAGTACAGACAATTCAAATTTACTGGGATGAAGATTCAGATTGCAGAATTACTAGAATAAACTGGTCAGAAGTATGAGCGATGAATGAGATGCCTGTCATTTACAAATATGAAGCTCTGGGCCCAAAGAAAGGCAATCAACATCAACATGTCAAAAAATAACATTGCCTCTCCATTTGTGGTGAATTTCAGTTTATCTTTTTGGTAACAACTGTGGCTTGTTCATCTAAGCAAATTTCCTAGCGTTCACATAAAAGCTATGGGAAATTAATTGTAGGCAATACTAGTCCAAATTCAGTCTGATTTCAGGTATTTCATAATGTGAAAAAAAATTGAGACTCATAGTGCTTTCAGCACTAATTCTTTGTCACAGTTCTACACCACTACAGGTGATGGAATTTTCCTGATTTATATTAGGTAGTGACATCAGCTACTGTTTTTTTCTACAACTGCTTATCCCTTGTTTGCCTGTCTGTATACATTATAATAATACTAACCCATGGATCAGCTTTGACCACTCTCAATTTTTTATTTTCCAGATTTGCCATGTTTTCAAATAGAAAAATTGATTTAGTCCTAATCTTCAAGCAGTCAACATGTCAGGCACCAATTTGCTAACTATTCTTTACTGTACAGGCCCAGAACGTGAGAGGGTTGGTTGGTTGGTTGGTTAGTTGTGGGGTTTCTTAATAATTTATTTGTGGCTCACAGTTATGGGGTTTTTTTCCCCGACATCCTTAAGGGAGATATTTCCATTTAAAATGTAGTCAATAATAATTACTGAATTTTGTAAATTAATTCAAGTGTATAAGAAACCAGCGTTTTGTGAGAATTTCTGTGTGTCTTGATAATCTGAGTAAACTGAGAAGATTTTCCTTGGAGTTTAGCTGTATGTTGCAGTTGTCTCAGGCAGAAAGAGCTTTAATTCTGTTGTATGACAAACTTTAATGGAAACAACAGCCTGCAAGGGAGCATTGTCTAAGTTCATGAAAATCATTCAGACCATGCTTATGTTTTGTTAGTAAACACTGTTCTTTAATTCAGAAAACAGTTTGTACTGGCCTGGGGAAGCCTGTCTCATTTGATAATGGGCTCTGAATCCAGTGGATTATTGCAGGGATTTTATCTTGCAGTAATCTCCAGGGGGAAATGTACAAACAGCTGGGAGAGCAAGAAGGAGCTGCATTGTGCCGCGGGAGTTTGTGGAGCGGAGTTTTAGGGTGCTGGAGTGAATCTCAATACCAACATGAATCTTTTCTGTTTTTCTCTGGTAAGTGTATGCACACATGTTTTTATTTAGTGGATTACCGAGTTCATAAACTGGACTGGTGGGTGTGTTTTGATGGAAAAATAATGAAGGTTTTATATCATGAACTGTGCAAGGGTTGTCTAACAACAGCAAGTCTCTCTAGTCTAGATGAAGGAGTTTTTTATGATAAATGCTACGTAGAAAAATAGAATTCAGTAAAAATATGAAGCAAAGAATGCATAACAAATGTACCATGCACTATCTGTGATTATTGCAAAACTATGCAGATTTAGACATGAGGCATTTAATCAAACACAGTAAAATTCCCCTTATGTAAGTTAAGATAACTAAATATATGTATGTTATAATTTGCTTTACATTAGGTTGTTTTGGGTTTTTTTGTTTGGTGTTTTGTTGTTTGGTTTTTTTGTTTTGTTTTGGTTTGGTTTTTTGGATAATAGTATCTGTTTCCCTTCTTGACTCCTTTGGGAGAACTACTGGAACTCTTCAATAGTTTTCTATTAGCTAAGCATGAATAGATACTCATCAGGGCTAATTTAGTCATTAGGCAATATTTGCTCACAGACAGAGGACTTGATTGAGGATCTTCTTTAGTGGCGGTTGTTTGGGTTTTTTTCACTTTCTCTCTTTTATTTTTTTTTCCCCTTCTTTCCTTGCCCCAAGGCAACTGCTTAGAATGAACAGGTAAATCAAGATAGGAAATCCACAGAAACTGTTTCTGGTTTAAAAGCTTAACCATCTGCCAATACCAGTGCCCAACGTTAGTAATGGTAATTAGCTGAGTATATTTGTGGTATTTACACAGCACAGGAGATCTGTTTGCCCATTTTTCATCTTTTGTCCAGGTGTTTAGTATATCTTTCCCATACGTGTAGAAAGAACAATAAAGTTCAATATTCACGCTGCACTAACAGACTCAAACAGGGGAGCTGCTTTGTGTAAACCACTGTTCCTGATTGCTAATGCTGTCTTAGTGCTGAGTACTGGTGTTTTCTAGATCATAAGGTTTAAAAGCTGTTTTGTACTTAAAGTAAAATACAGTGGTATTTCAGGATTCTGTGACAAGAGTAACTCAGAAAAATAATTCCCTGGGAATTCAATGAAAATTTTGATCGTAGTTTAGTGTGAATGCCTGTGTGTTTGTTCCAAGTGAACAATGGCTTTGTGGTACAATCTGTAACAGCTTGAAAATACTCATATCTGAAGTTCTTTGAGAAAGAACTTTTCTACCGATATTTTACTGTTCCATTGGAGCAGCTTCTTGTTTTCTATGTAATTCACTTTTAAAAGAGGTGTTGAGCCTTGTATTGGCTGAGAAAACAGCATTTAGGCAAAATGTCAGGGAGGTTGTGTGGGTGAGAGAAAGTCAAGTCCCAGTTTCTCTGTTAAACTCCAAGTGCGGCAACCAGAGTTTCTGTGGGAGAAACAATGACTGCAGTAATAATGGATGGTTCAGACAAGTGAAAGCTGGTGCCACGATAGTTTCTGTAACGAAATAATTAGTTCTGTTTAAAGACTGCTGCTAAGAAGATAACCTCTGTTCCTTACAAGCTTTACATAGGAGCCATTCTGTCCATCTTTTGCACACCCAGAAAAACACCTCACAAGTTATCAACTTCCAAAAATATTTTATAGGTCCTTTATGTATTTCATAAAATGAAGAGCCCTGTGCAGTCCTCCCTGTGCATGTGACACAGTGCAGTTGCTTTCTGTAATCAGATTGTCCAGCTTGAAAATGAGCTAGTGACCCAAGCGTGTCCACTAGCCACTTTTACTCTGTCAACCTGTGACTTGAAAAGACAGGCTGCCCAGTGGTTGAAGTAGCAATCTAAGAGGATTTTTCTATTCAAGAGAGTTGAGTAAGAAATAATGCAGAGCAACAATGTAATTGGGGTTTAACAACAACTTTTAAAGATGCTAGAGGAGTCAGTTCCTCAGTGCACACAAACAGCCACTGATGAATAGAAATCACAGCTGATTTACATCAAGCAAACATCTAGAGTAACTACTAAACCTGAAACCATGGAAGAGAATTTTAGATTATTGACAGAGAGAACAGAAAAAGCTGTCCAAAAAATTAGTAGTCTCATGCAAAGTGTTTACCTCATGCAGACTTACTGACAAGACTTCAGGCTGCATGAGTGTGTTTGGTTTGCATGTACGTGTGTGTACCCATGAAAATATTGTTTAAAATACATTGGTTTATAGCTCAAAAAATAGATTTCTACCCTACAAAACATAGTGTTTGAAGTAATCTACAACCTAAGAGGATGACAAGGATAGTCTGTTTAAAAACAGAGTATAACCGGACTTCTGGCTCATCCAAAGTGGTGAAACACCAGGGTAGTTAAAGTAACATCAGTTCATGCTGTTGAATTTGACTCTTTGTGGGTTTGCTTTCATACCTGTCTGTAAAACTGAGACATAGTTTTAGTAGAAGATAATAACAGTGTTATGTGCCAGGGTAGCAAGTGGTGATGTGGAGGCTGAACACACAATAGTCACAAAAGGACTTTGGAGCCTGAACTGGACTGTCCCCTGCCCAGGGAGGCAGACAGAAATTTCTCCACTCTGTCACTGCCTGAGAGTCCTTTGATCTCCTAGTGGGAGTGTTCCAGCGTGAGGTGTTTCCCCAGCAGTACTTTGTGTCCTGAGTTGACTTCACAATTATTTGGTTTCTTGGCTGAGATTATTTTTTGCATCAGACTCATTGCCTTGGTCTCCAGGGATTTGCTGGCAAATTAGATTTGCCTTCAAAACCTTGTGTCCCTCTTCCATTTAAAAAATGATCAAAAGGATAAATGTCCCAGTTTTTTGTAGATATATTATGTTAAAAGGTCAACCTTAGGCCCTGAATTTGCAGTGTCTTTTGCATCTTGTGGTGCTTAGCATGTCATGCAATTGAATCAGAACAATACTGTTTGCATTATGGGCAATATACAGAGATGTGCCCAAACCAAGCACTGCTCCTGTATGAATGACAAGGAATTGTTTCACCAAATCATCTCTTTTGATACCCTGCCTAATAAATGGCAGAATCCTAAAAATCTGAGAAATAAAAGTTATTATTGAATTATGAAGTCCTTTAGTTAAGATAGAATATTTTTCTTACACTCTTTTCCTGAATCGGCACTCCAATATCAAGGATATGCACACTGGGGTTAGCACCAATTTACCTGAAACACTATCAGTTAAACCTGTCCTGAGTTATGGACTAATGAGGACAGGAAAGAATTTAAGATACTCAAGAAGTGTACAGCAGAAACCCTTGTAAGAAGGTCAGTAGAAAAAGACTATGACACCCCTAATCACAGCATTGTTCAGATCAGTTATTCAAGTTGAGCATTTGTCTAAGGGTTTAAGCCAAATAAGATCCTTTTCATTTGTCTATTTCTTTCCCATATGGCACCTTTCTAACCACCATTTTTGCGAGTAAAATATGAAGTTAAGTACTGAGGGAAAGTCTAATCGTCTTAGTGATTTTTCAGTAGCATTGAATTAGTTACATGTTTTATTTTGATTGTTCGTTTAAAGATGTGCTGACAGCACAATGTAAAACGTGTTACCTCTAATGTTATAAACTGAAAGAGCCCTTGGCACTAAAAGCGAATGTTTCTACAGTGCAAGATGCAGAGAGAATAAGTATTAATAAAAGTGATGTAGTTGATACATCATGAATTAGCTGGAGCCTCTATATGTTAAAGAAAACAGAGAGTAAATAGAATGATGCTAATGCTGCTATGGCTATTGGCACATGGTGGTATTTAGAAATGGGTTTGACTTAAAAATACGTGTTTTAATGAGGGATTGCCTGAATTGGAAAGACCATCCTCTAAAGTGTAGTGTGAGCAGAAGAGATCTGAGCAGTTAAACTTTGTAGTGCTTCCCATGTAATCATCTTCATACGCTCCTTGTTCATTTTAGCTGCGTTGCTATCATCCCACCATACACAGAAGTCCACATTTAAACCTGGAGAATGGCCTGACTGCATTACTAAATGCCCCTCTCTGCATGGTGTCATTGTAATAATATCATGCAAAGGAAAGAGCTACAGACAGTTATTTTCTTCTAGGTCTGAACTAAGATTTTTTGTCCCATAAAACTCCTGATGCAAGAAGTTTCAGAAGGGTTTCTTATTCCATGTAGGATGAAAAACATTGTACTAAATACTGTACTAAAACATTTCACATTCTCTGTGATGTTTAATGTGCTCTGGACTACTAAAAGAGTTAGCATATGAAATGGAAAACCTTACTGACATTGCAGTTTTTCTTATAGAAGTAGATCTTACTTTAAAAAAACACAAACTAAAAGGGAGAAGAAAATTTTGATTTCAGTTAAATACTTTGAGTCGCCCTCAAAGAAAGGCAATTACTACAACAGGAGTATACTCTTATGAGTATAAAACCAGTAAGCAAAGAAAACTATTTTGAAAACTGAAGACATATTTTCTCTTTGTTGGGTGCTCTTTTCCCCTTTCTTATGCTTTCTTGTGCAAGTTTTCTTTCCTGCACTTGCATTCCTGGATGTTCTCTCTCATGTGTGTTCTCACTCTTTCTTGTGTCTGTGGTTACCTGAGCCCACTTTGTCACAAGCCCTCCCTCTTTCTTGTTCCCTCACTCTTTCCCACCCCTTTACCCTTTCTTGTGCCCACCCTTTCTTGCTTTCTTGTGCTCTCATGCTCCCTTGCTCTCCCCATCTTTCTCTCCGTTTTTCTGCTTTGTGCACCCTTGCTTTTTGTTGCAAGGAATCATATTCTTTCTTGTGGCCGCTGTGTCACATCCTTGCACCATATCTGGGGCTCTTTCTTGCAGCCTCAGTCTCACTCTTCCACATGCCTTTGCACTCCATCTCCCACTTTATCTCTCTCCTTGCACACAAGCTCCGTCTTCCTCGAGTTCTCTTTTTCCACACTACTCCTTCTTCCCCCTTCACTGCCTCCTCCACTCTGTCCTCCTCTTTCTCTTTGCTTCTTCTTTCTCTTTCTCAGTCTTTAACTCCCTCTCTTCCTCTCACATGCACACATGCATTTTCTCATGTGTACTTCTTGCTCTTTACCACTCACGATCATGATTTTCCTTGCTCACTTGCCCTCTCACTCCCTCTCTTGCACCAATGCACCCTTTTTGTGCCCTTGTACTCTTTCCCATGGCCATGCCCCCATTCTTGCCCCCCATATCCTACCCCATACCCTCTTCCTCTTGGTCTTGCAGCCTTTCTTGCAACATTAGTCTTGCTGTCTTGTCCTTCCTTACTTTCTCACATCACCTCTCTCCTAAATATTCTGGATTATCAATGCGCTCTTCTTCCCTCTCATTCCCTCTCATTCATGCTTCCTCACTGTACACCTTGCTCTTTTCCCTCTTTCCTTCCCTTACAGCCTCTTTCCCTTCCTCTTTCCCCACTCTTTGGCAATTCATCATTTTGTTTCTTTCCCTCTCTCTTCTCATACTATCTTCTCTTCTTTTGTCTCCTCCTCTGTCTTTCCTTCTCTATTACTCTTTAATCTACTCCCTTCCTGTCTTCTTTTGCTTTCCTTTCTTACATTTTTTCTCTCCCCACACTCTCTCCTTTCATTCTTCTTGCCCTCTCTTTTCTCTCCCTTTTTGTCTCTCTTTCACGTGAGCTCTCCTTTATATTTCTGTCTCTTAATAAAAAGCTCTCTTCGCCAAAGTTGTGCATTATTCTCTACGGAGGGAAAAGTATATGGTTACATTTTACTTTGGAGAATCCTGAAAGTTTGTAATAAGGTTTTAAATTCAAAAATTTTTTTGTCAAGAAATTCTCAATCCACAGTGTCAGATGAGGGGCCTAAACCATCATTCCTATAAGGCAAAATACTTAGTAATAAAAACTAAATGCAGTGATAAAGAAACACAGTTACTGTCAAAACCCAGGCTCAGCTGGATGTTCACCACATCCATATGTAGTGTGTTTTCTAAACCAGGCACTAAAGTCCCAGGAAACATTAACTCATTGGTTCCTAGAGGAGGCTCAAGTTATTAACTTGAGTATTTTCAAGAACAACATGTAATATTTTCCCCAAAACATTTATTTTGGCTTATCAAAACTCTGGTAGACTGAAGCAAATAAAGACGCATAGATAAACATTTCCCTGCAAAAATTAGTCCTGTCTTTGAACTGCTGCCTTACCAGTCAAAAATATTGCCTGTAAAATTTTACATATTAGCAATATAACTTCAAATATACATCTGTGTTTATCTTCTGTACTAAAGGAACAAATGCCTTTAAAGAATTATATACCATGTTAATTTTCACGGTGTTGCTCTGCTGTAAGTCACACTGCTATAAATTTAATTTATTCCTTAATTAATGCAGTTAAAATTAGTAATCAAAATTCATTGGGAAAATATTCAGTGCAGATCAAAATGGCAACATCTAAAATCTAGGATCATCAGTTAGAGTGTCTTTAGTGTTGCCATCTGCTTTCATTTAACTCTTGAATTATGAAATGGCAGTTTGTACATGTAATCCTGGGTCTTGGTATTGTGGGATAAACATGAAATTATTAGTTTCTATTAATATCTTTATATTCATGGTGGTTGGAGAAAAAGAACCTTACATGTGCATTAAAACTTGGAGTTCATAAATTTGAATGGAAATGGAATTTATTTTTAATTCTAGTCATTATTTTGGGGGCCTAAATCATGATTATCAAATTCTGGGAGCTGGCAGCATTGTTTCTGTTTATTTCTAAGGAATAGAGTTACCTTTCTGCATCAGATTGACCTTTTTTCCTGTAAAGAAATACTAACTATAAAATAGTTCATATAGAAATGTTCATGGTTTATATTTTTCATAGTTTTCATAGGAACTTCCATGTAGTGCTCACCTGATTTTACTCCTTCTGAGCAGATAATATAAATTTTTGCTGTACCCTCAGCTTTATATCTGTCAATCTGTGGCATCTAAGTCATGACACTGAACTCCGGCATTTGGGTGCTTACTATAATCAACTTCTATATGCCTTATTAGAGAAAGAACTAAATAAAGGATATCAAATGAAAGGGGAGAAAAAACACATTCCACATAATAAATCACAGAAACTTCTTGCTTTTTTAAATTATTATTAATTTAATGTGTTTACAAGTGTACATTATTAAAAATCTGTTTAAATGTGTTTTAGGAGGGCTCAATGGACAGCTTGTATGAGCCTGTCCCAGAACATCAGGAAGCCAAGGACACACGTACCACCAACAGCCAGGCTAGCACTCCCGTGAGCCCACGTCTAAATAGTGGACCACCTGATAGGTCTAAGTCTTTGGTAAGTAACATTTAATTGCAAAGTATGCAATGCATTTTGCAAAAAAACTGTTACTCTGTGTGCTGGCACGTGTGTGTTCTGCTGGCTTATCTGCCAGTTTGAACTGTTTAGAGCCACTGTTCAAATCTCATCTCTGTAGCCAATGAGAGCTGATTTCTGTCTAGTCTTAACAAGCACACTTGAAAAGCAGGTCGTGAGTTTCTCTACAGTTAGCAGAAAAGGGAAATTAGTGCAGCTTCACTGTACGAGGGAATTTCTCTTTGCATATGAAAATGGGGGGTACAAATATTTAGAATAGTTTGTCTCTGAAGGAGATCCTATTGGTGTCTTTCATTGTCCTTTATATTAATTTAAAAAATGCATTTCTAAAGTGTGAGTTGTATGCATTTTGTAACTGATGGCCTCTGAAATAACCTTTACATTTTTCAAGATCTTATTAGGCAAGTGTGTGAAGAAAGTTGTCTTCTGTTTTTTGCAGGTTTTTCCCTTCCTAAATGATGTTACCCTACTTAATCATTTGTTATTGGTGTGTTATTGGTATAATATATAATAGAAGCTTTGAAAAAAAAACTCTACAATAGTATATTACATTTCATAATCTTATTAATTTCATAATCTCTGTTCTGTGCTTTACAACTTGCCTTCACTTATAATAACTGTATTTATCTATAGCAACATATGATGCAGTCTGGCTTATTGAAGTAAGAGAAAACAGGATGCTCGTTATTCAGAGGAGGCTGTTTTGCCTTCAGATATTGTGCCAAGCTTACCCATGTGCACTCTGGGTTTGGTACCATGTTTCTATGAGACTGAGCCTTGGGTGTTGCAGTATCACACAGCAGGTTTGCACACAGGACTTGTGAGGAGAAAGTGCTGGAACCGGTGGGACAGGAGAGTGGCTGGGGAATTGTGTCATGCGCTCGATGAATTGCTGATGGAATGGAATGAACTTGTTCTTCTCAGACCCTTCTGCTGTAACCATGTCACTACATGCATGTCCCTCTCTTCAAGGTATAATGGTCCTGGTGTTGAGGGTGTAGCAGTGCAGAGATCTCATCTCATCCACACAGATCCATGACCCTGGGCTCTGAAATATCCTTGTTATAATTTCACTGCAATGGGTGGGAAGTGCTCTCCTGAGTAACAGGGATTTTCCCCATTAGCAGGTTGTGACACTGTTACGACAAGAATGAGCCACCTCTGCAAAGTTCCAGCTAAGCGTGTTTATTATTGGTTGTGAAATACGGCTGTAAGCTCATCCTACCATGCCTGTAGTATCTCAGCTGTGTGAAGCTCTAGCTACTTGATGCAACTGTATTGCAGCAAGCCATTCTACATTCCTGATGTCTAAAGGTGGACCTTACAGTACAGCTTCTATATCCATTCAGTCCTTTTTTTCCCCTTTGCCCTGACTACAAACCAACTTAATATTTAATGACTGCTGCACTTGTATTTCCTTGGTCAGTGGGTTTTTATTGGCTAGGAGCAGTATTTAGACAAAGTAAAATGAAAATGGAAAAAACAGATTTGTTTTTTGGTTTGTACTCAGGATGTAACATACGATGTCCTAATAGACTTTGTAATAAATAACTACTCAAAATTACCCTTCACCTTCTTACAGTGTGATAAAGACACATCCATAGCACTGTGCTCTGCTATGGTTTCCACAGTGTGTAAGACTAAGAATTAGATCTGCAGTGGTTGTTTACATAAAACTTTTTGTTTCTTGCTTTTCCTTGTTTTATTGGTTTTTGGTCTGGCAGCATTATTTCAGCATTATTTCAGAATTTTAGTTGTATTAGTACAGTTAGGCTACATAAATTATAGGTTAAATAAAAGCAATCAACCTATCCAATACAGAACTTAATTTGCATTGAGCCAGCCTAGAGAAGACTTGCTACTAGTGTAGGATAGAAAATCCTGTACATTAATCTGAACAAATTGTTACAAACCTGCTTTCACATTGCTCAGTGCTGTATTTTGTGAGATGGCATTGCATAGCCCATGAAGATACATGTATGGCAGTGAATAGACAAATCCAGCACTTTGGTTTCTGATACCTCTTATCATATATTTTTGTTTTCTTAAAGGGTTTATTTTAGGCCCATTTATTCATCACTAAATGTAAAATTCATCACCCATAAAAACAATACTAAATGGTAAGCACACTGTTGGCTCACTAGGTATTAACAAGAAGCTTCCTGATACTGGCTGTGGGTTTTATTTTGTGTTTTGAGAGAATATTCAGCTCTGCACTTAACTAAAAATAACGGCTGGATGCTGTGTCACTGTGCTGGCTGTAGAATCAACACGATTATTTATAAAATACTCTCTAGAAATGGAAAACAAGATTAGTGATGACGTGCAGTAAGACCTATGGAAAAATGCCCCTAAGGCCAAAGGACTGCATGTAATCTTATCTGCTATTTCTAGCATGTGAGTTATTAGACCTACACCTTGGATGAAGCTGTTAAGCTTATTAACTGAGCCCATTTGTACTTCTCTCCCATTTTTAATTCCGTCACTTGGTTCCAGGCTGCAGGGCAGCCCCCACAGCATGATGAATTCAGAACATTATTGGCTCCATTTAGCCATCTATCATTATTCAGTAATGCACGTACTTAAGAGCACCGCTAAGCAGGTGGGGGCTCGAGTGTACGTTTAAATGGTTGGCTGAAGCATGGCAGATTCCACAGACCTGTTAAATCTCCTACGGGTGGAGCAACCTGGCATGACACGCTTCCTCCCCAGAAGTCTTTGGCCCCTTCATTTTTCCTACACAACTTCAAAATCAGGGCAGGCATCCAAGGTCTGCACTCCTCAACTTTAAGTAGGGTGACCAGGGCTAAAGGAAATTCTTCCTAATGTTGCAGCAAGGTAGTTATTTTCCTGCAGTTATCTTGTCTGTTGTGATTTGTCCTAATCATAGCTGGGCTGAGACATTCTTCTGCAGACGTAGGAAATACATGGTACTGTGGTCACTGAAGCTGTGCAGGACATAATTCAGTGAACATACTCTTTGGACACCTTCTTCTGAACCATGGATCTCTTTCCTCCCTGCCAAACATCTTCCCAAATGGCACATCCTGGATGAAGAATAATCTCTCTTTCATGTACACTGTTCTTCGCCTTCACGTAACTTAGGAGAGCTGTTTCGTATACAGAATTATTTGCCTGGGCTGTTCCCACTCTGTGTTCCTGTGGTACTGTCTCAGGCCTGCCATACACATTTGCCTTTTGATTGGAATCCTCTTGGAGAATTTAATAGTTAACTTTGTTACTTTGTTACTTTGCCCATTGCTCAGTTTTGGTGATATTCCCAGACAGAATTTAGATTTATGGAGTAGTTTTTGGACTTCATGCATAACAAACCTGAATTGGACTTTCCTGAGAAGCAGCTGGTACCTGTCAGCACATTATAAATCATATGGGTGTCCCTTGACTCTAACTATGCTCTTAACTGGGAAACTGAATTTCTACCTGTTGTAGTTTGGTGCTACAGTCTTCTACCTCATGACCTGTCTCAAGCGCCTCAAGAAAAAAGTCTTCAGCATTAAAACTATTTTCCTATATTTACTATCCTTTGTTAATCACCAAATGTCATGAGATCCACATATTTTTCAGCTGCTGACTGTGATATGATTGACTACCCCTGCATATCAGAAAAGGGCCAAATAATTTATTAGTCTTTCTAAGTTTCTGCTAGGAAAATCACAATCTGTTGTGATACCTGCTTTAATTTGCAGTGTTATAACTGACATTTGATTTCAGAGAGGGAAAGAACATTTCCCTGTTTGCAAATCTTAACAAACACAGATGTCTAATCCAGTTTGGAAACATCAGAGGGACTAATCCAACTCCGTATTTCAGAGCTATTTGATGAAATCAGGGAAGAAAGGACTTTATGAATAATTTCATCATGCTGGATTTCCACATGTGCAGTCTGTTTCTAGGAAAGAGATCGTTCACATTTGGGGCAGGGAAGGAAAGAATTGTTCCCATAAAAAAGATAATTATGGTCTTTGGAGAATGTGGAGAGCAGAGCCTAGGTGAACCTTAATTTACATTCTAAGATAAAATATGTTTCTAAAAACTAGTTTCACATTAAAGTTATACAATTTTAAGTGTAATCAATGCTGAAAAGATACTTTAGATATGTACAGACAGTAATTTATTCTTGTACACCAATGTAGCCAGCTGATTCAGAAACAGCGGGAAGGGTGCGTTGAATGGGAGGTGCCATTTTAAAATGGTCATTTAAATCCACTATCATATTTCATTTTGGCACTGCATCCCATGATATCCAGTTATCAACAGTTATCACCTCCATGTGTGATGTACTGCCATCCATGTAATTTTGCTGGACTTTCGGAAACCAATACTGAAGAATTGGCTTCAAATCATGGAGCAAAATATTAAACTCATGTTTCATGGTCCACACCAGGAGTTTGGCATGTGAAGATATGAATTAATAGTCTTTCCAGGTGTGTGGCCACATTGCAGTTTAGAGGGGATCCTGTCTCCAACTTTTTCCCTGGGTCACATACAGATTTTAACTGACAATATCCTTTGGTCTCTGACCTCCATTCTTAATGCTTTCTTTAATAAGCCTCTTTGAGGTCAAATATTTGATATTTTTTAATGAGATGTTGACACTGCCCTTTTAAATAAGACTTAAAATCTCTTTTTAAACCCTTTTCAATTTCTCTGTGTTGTTTATCCACCTCATCTAGTCATTTCTCTTGAGTTGTAGAAAAGATTTGTCCCAAGACTAAAATGCTGATTTTTTTTCAGCAATAAATTTATCTTACATTCCTTACATTATTTCAAAGTGGATGATAAATTCTGTATACTCTTTTGATCTGCACACAGCATCTGTGAATAAATCAACACTTGCAAAAAAACACCAAACTGTGTGGAATCTGCATGCAGTTATTAGCATTGACAAATATCCAGGCTAGAAGGACCTCCTATACTCAACTAAAATAACTTAATGCAGGAGAACAGGCTTTTCTTAATGCACTCTCTTGAAAAAGCTTAAAAAATTCTATGATGGGTTTTACTGAGAGAAGGGGAAAACATAAAATGCTCAATTATGCACTTAGTTTTTATGTAGTACATGTTTTGGCTTTCCATCAAGCAACTGGGATGACACTTTCGAATTACTGTGGTCAGAGTCATGCAGATGTAGATAGTGTCACATGAAGGAAATAACTTATACATATTGTGAGAAATAGGTCCATACACTGAAGTTTTTACATTTATAAAATAAAAAATGGTTGTATTAATTTTTAATGTCTCTTGTTGCACAACAGATTGAAGTGGTATCATCCTGGACGATTTTATCCCAGTTCCTGCTTTCCAAGCTGGAAGAAGCAGATTCGAAAGTGATACAGTGCTTTGATATTGTCTTTGGGGATATCAAAATAGTATAGGGATCAGAGATTTCTTCTGTCCTAGCATGACATCCTCAGGTTTTTCCTGCAGTTAAAATTAACTTCAAGGCCCTGCTTAAGTGCAACAGCAGACATGCATTGAGATGTTTTGGTATTATTTGCCTGGTGAGATGGTCTTTTGTTCCCTCTTCCAACAGCTACACAACTCTTCTCTTCCTTCCCACATCTTGTCAGGGTATATATATTATCTGGACCAGGGGGCTGTGTGATCTTACCTCCAGTCCAGTGTTTGTTTCTGGTGTCCCACTCAGAGCTTTGCCAGGCTGACTTGCACAGCTTTCAATTTTTTTGCAGTTTCCTATGCTCTTCCACATTGCTCTGCATGTAATGGGTTTAAACAGTCTGTGTCTTCTGTCCGACAGAAAACCACATCCCTCTGTAACATGTGGGTATTTTAATCCTCATAAAATTTAAAATAATCGTACTCTGGAATAAATATGATATTAATTCTTAGGGTATGAGTACAGTTCTCTGTTTTATTCCAGGGTATTATGGTTGTCAACTTCTTGGGAGCCAAGGATGTTGAAGCCTCCTAAAATCAGGGCACATAACTACACATCATCTCTGCTGCACTGTGTCCTCCACAGCTTCAGTTGTTGGAAAAAGAAAGGCTGGAAATATTAGTGGATATTAAAAACACACATCAAAAGTACATGATTCATTGTCTTTTCAGTGGCAAAAATATTAAATTTGGGTTAAACATTTTTGATTTTCATAGATTTTTTTTTTCTCTGTCTTTTTAAAAGGAATTTCCTGACTTTGAGAACACAGTGACCAAAAAAAGAAAGTAAGTCGAGACCAGTTCAAGGTCTACACAGTGTCACTATATTTGTCTGTACCCTTCATCCTTGTTGTTTTATTAATGTTTGCCAATGTTGCTTTGATTCTCATCGAGTGCATGTATTAATGTTGCAGCTGAAAAGCACGTAACAAGCTTGTAATGCATTACTAAAGCTCTTTTGTCATGATTTTTTCATATGCACAAATCTTTCTTCCAAAATATCAGAACCAGGACAGCTAAAATCAAATGCAGTTAATCTGGCCTGGGTTTAACCATATGTCTGCTTTTCTGAAAGATTGAAGTGGTAACCTATTTTATACCATGTTTGCACCATTGACCTGATAATCTCCTGAGGAGTTTTTGTTTGCTTGTTTGTGTTTTTAATCCAAGTAAAAAATTAGTTTGCAAAATGATTCGGATAAAGCAGGTCAGACAGTATTTTATGAGGTATATTTGTGACAGCAGCATGCTTTGCATCCACTTGGTAAAACACAATGCTATGGTTGAGGCTAATGATTAATATATATTAGTAAGCAGAGGAATTTATTTTGAAAATTCTTTTTTTGCCTTCAGGTGGAAGGCTATTGTGTTAATGTAGTGGTCTTCTTCAGATGAAATCTGAAATCCTGTCTAATGGAATGATAGAGACAGATCTTATCTGTCTGCTGTGGCAGACATGAAAATCCCTGGAGTTTTTGTTCTTTTTTTGGGTTTTTTGTTTTTTTTTCATTTGTAAGTGGGGCTCCTGTAAATTCAGACCATCAATGTTATCTATGCCTATTGCTAAGAAATCTCAAAACAGATAAAGATTTCTAAGAAAATCAAGAGCTCTTTTGTCTTAAGTAGCAGTTTTAATCTATTTCAGGTCATCTGATAAAAACACTAGTAACTTATCACTGGGATGTATGCACTCAGAGCTGGGACATCTCAGCTATCTCTCACCACCCAGGGCCCATGAAAGTGCTCCCAAAATTTCATCAATTAAAGTACGGACATAACTCTATTATTCATGGTTTTCTCATCATTCTTTAACACTTTAAAGGAAGTCAAACTACTGTGTAGGCCTTACCCAAGGTTTACCCTACCAACCTCTACCAAAGATGATGCAATCACCTGGATGCCTGAGAGTGTCCTGCTTAGAACGGAACTGTCTGCCCCAGGAATAAAAAAAGCAATCTATGGCTACAGTGTCAAATTTTACAATGCAAAGAAAACTATCCTATGTGAAATTTAATCCTGTTCTAGATGAATTATCAGAATTTAGAAGGGTTGTTGAGATCATTTGACTGATAAGAAAAAAATTTAAAAATTAGTAAGCTGGAAGAAAATAGTTTCAGTCAACATGAAATGATTTCGTAACAAAAATTATTTGGTTGTAATTGCGGAGCTCTGGAAACAAACAAACAAACAAAAATATATCCAAGCAGTTTTAAAAGGAACTAGTGGGTATGAAGCAGTTCTGTAAAAAAACAGTAGTTCAGTTGCACCCTCTTGCTCAGGAAATCCTTCAGCACTTACGTGCCTCAAGTTGGAAGAGGGATCTCAGGTTTTGTGCTCTTTCCCTTCTGCTGATCTTTGCCACAGATTAGAGCGTCTCTGGTCTCTTCTAGTATAATTTATGGCTTCATTCTCTAGCTCATAAACTACTCTTCACTGGGCTTTTAATGGATAAATTGAAACAAATTAATCTTTATTCAAAGATTTCTTTTTCCTCTGTTAAGTTAGCATTTTATGTTGTCATCTGTAAACCACTGACTACAGATGCAAGTGTGAATTAGCACTAATCTTTTATGTAAATGTGCAAAAACCAAGGTTTACTTGAGCAATGAAATTTCACTCAAGGTCGCAGGGATATGCGTAGCTATTTGCTTCAGTCTGTTATTATGTCACCAAACTTCAGCCAATAATTTCTAAAAGTTGTAGGATACTTCAGAGCATGTCTAAAGAAAAGTATCTCTTTTTTTTTTCCTGATGGATTTCCTGATTCAGTCATGAATTCCTCATTACAAAAAGAAAATTGAGTACATATTTTTGCAGAACGAAACCTCAGATGCTTTCAGAGCTTTGTGTGGCATGTGGGAGTAGATGACTGGGTGAATGAGACAAGCCAAGTAACTCCAATTACAGCCAGTGGGAATTGCACAGCTAAATCCCTCTGCCCTTCTTTGAAGACTTAGTTGAAAATATCCATATTTGATTAAATGCACTTCCATTTTTTTTCTTCATTCTGACTTTCAGCTAATGGTAAATTCTTTTAATTCTTTTAGATCCATCCAGAAGTCCATGTCTGAAAATGAAGCATTTGGTTAGTAACTGATTAAATAATTTACTCTATACTTTCTAATCTCAGGGAGTCAACTTTAATTAAGGGTCTGATTTGCTTTAGAGCTGCTGGAGCAAATGCAAAGGAAAGGCAAAAATACATTTAAGTTGTCAATATACTCTTCCCTCATCTCTGCCGTCCAGAGACACATTGTAGGTGCATGTTGCAAACAAACTGGTTAAACACAGTAACCACAATGAGATTTAAAGAACCTGTTCTGGGACAGCATTAGAAATACCCAGCATGTCCAATGTTTCTTTTAATCATTTCAGTAAAAACCTGAAATATCTCTGATCTAATAAAATTCAGGTCACTACCCACTCCCATTTTAAACTGCTTTGTAACAGGTTTTTTTGAGTTTTTTTTTTTTTTAAACCCATCCTTACACTGTGTATTATTACCTACACTTGTGGTTCAATGGGTTCTATTTTGTAAATCTTCTATGGGAAATAATCATCAGATTCATAAAAAAGTTAAAGTTCCTTTTTTTTTTTTTTTTTTCATTGAGAGCTTCCTGTTAACAGACTTTCAGTTATTGTTTGGAGTTTTGGTTTAGTTGTTGCATCTAGACCTTACTGAGTAAAAAAGGTTGTTCTATTTGCCTGTAATGATGCTGGTCTGTTTCATAACAACATGTCTGAGGTAGATGAAAGCTCCTCTATGTTAAGGCTTCACTCTGTAGCTCTGCGCTGGGAGGACTTTCATGTATCATTTGGTCTACAGCAAACAGGCTGTCATGAATTCCCAGCTCTTGACAGGATCAACCAGGGCTTTGATAAAGAAAATTTTCTGACATAGAGTGAAAGCCACCATTAAATAAAACTTAACAAAACAAACCCAGAAAGCACAAAACCCTAATAGTTATCAATATGTTGTGAAGCATGACCACTTTGAAGTTCACTGAGGGATCAGGAGAATGGCCATCTCGTTCTCAAAGGAAACCCAGGTTCTGCCACCCAAGCTGAGACAGGACAAGCCTTGGAGTGCTCAGAGTGGGCATCTTTGATGCTATTTCTTGCAAACACTCCAGCACATTAACTGTAATCTTAAATAATATTTATACAATTCCTGGAAGCAAAATAAAGGCACAGATATTCTGTTGGCTCCTCAGTCTTAAAATCAGGGTTGAGATAAAAATCCTTCTAATCAAGTTTTAGCACTGTCAAATGAGGTATTAGCAGCAAAAGATAATAAAACCTGAAGTCTGATCACAATAAATACCATCCATCCATCAAAAATCCTATATTGAAAAATCATCAATTCATTTTCATGTCGGAGCAGATGCTACGGGGTTCTGCAAGCTTGTTTGATTTGCATCCTGATGCTATTTTTATAGAATTTCCTGTTATTTCACAGGTTTGCTGTGAATTCAGGTGACTGCTCTCTGTGCTTTTACTTTAGACAGGAAAAATGTGAATGGCACACTTTGGCAGGGTTCCAGGAAGCCGGAGAATGATTCCTACATCAGAAGGCACTGTCAGCTTGAAGGTAATTGCTAAACCTATTTCAGCTGATTTTGCATTTTCCACTAAGTATTTTAAAGGGCACCTAGGAAAATTTCTCGTTTTTCACCAATAATCCAGCTAAATAATTTTTCAGGTCATTTTGAGATTTATTTTGTCCTCAAGGGGAAAAAAAAAGTAGTTCAAATAGAGCTTATCTTAAAACTGGGAAGCTCAGAGCACACTCTATGACCAGCACACTCTGTAGTCCACGGGCCAAAGGAGACTCCATGAGAGTGAATTGCCGTAGGTGTGTTGTGTAGGGCTTGCCAACTGCAGAAATGCAGGTTTCCTGGATATTTTACACTGCTCTGGGCATCCAACAGGGATAAAGTGCAACTTTTCCCGGAAAAGAACATCATGATAGGTGCAAAAGAGGGTTGGAAAAATTTTGGATGTGAGTACTTTTTCTGATTGTCTTTCTAGATCTCTTTTGATCAACTTTATTAAAACAATCTTGCAGCTAGTATGTGGGAAGTTGCTAATGACACTACTTAAGAGTTAACCAGTATAAATTCATTAAAATAACACTGAGAAGTAACAAGTGAGCAGTCTAATTAAACCCAAAAATCAAAATGCTTTGATCGCCTTCTTAATGTTGCTTCCAGGAATGGCAATTATATTTATACTTTTCAAAGTGAAGGCCGATCTCTTATAGTCGCCAAACCAGACAAGGTTCAGCAGAAGCAGAAGCCAAGATATATGAGATTAAAGGGGATGCATGTTTTGTTCTCAACTTAAGCCAACAAAGCAGGAATATGGCCATTGCCTTAACTTTTAATATCTTCAGTACAAATGGTCCAGAGATCACCCACTGCTAGGAGTTTTCACTGTTACCTGGATATGTCAAAGAAAGCAAAGGATGGGGCACTGGCTTTCCCTCTGGATTTTATTCACTTTGCCACTTGAAGTTAAACTCTGAAATGCTTGGAAATAGATCTGAAATTGCAATACCTACTGTATTTGCCCATATATGGGTAAATTTGATCTCTTGAACCAGAACCAGAAATACCAGATGACAAGGAGATTTAGAGGAGCTCTGCTCTTGTGATGAACTAGTGAGGGCAAAAGGAACCTTCAGTAAGTCTCATTGCCTTTCAGGAGAAAAGGCTCTCATGATAAGTGAAAGAAATATTAGGCATTTCTCTCCAGACAAGTCTTACTTTTAACCAAAACCATTTTGGAATGATTCATCAAATTACTGCAGAGGTTGTCAGTTTGGAAGTGGGGAAAGGCTGAATGAGAAAGCAGAACTTTTTGACCTTCCTCCAAAGTCTTTTCTACTCAAGACACTTTTTACCCTTTTAAATATCCAAAGCATGCAAAAGAAGCAGTGCACATTTTAAAAGCTGACAAGTGTTGTAATTGAAGGGCAGGGGCCCAGAGGGAACAGGAAGCAAAGCTGGCAGCTAAATAAAAATCTCCCTTTTCCCTGCTGCAGTAAAATTATTTCGGGGAAGTCCCCTTCACACGGTGGTGAAAACCATTGCAAGGAGATTTACGGTGTATCACTATCGATCAAGATAATTTGTCACTATTGATCAAACCTTTCTCTTAGCAGAGATAATCCTTCAAGGTCTGCAAGCCTATTGCATAATATGAATTTCCCTTAGACATAAAAAGCCTTGCATGGTGGTCAGAATAGGCTTCCCTGCTTACTTCAGACTGTATTCACAGATCTGTCTCAAATCTCACCGAAGTCAATGAAGAGACACCCACAGACACTGGTAGCCTTGGAATGAAGTCCTTAATGCCACTGTGGGCATTTCCTTTACAAAAACAAGTTTTCCAGGCAGATAAAGAAATGAAAACATATATCCCACAGATACAACAGTGGGAATACTTGTCTTTGCTCACAAGGCCAAACCCAAATCATGGAGATTTGCCAGCCTAAAACATCACTGTTGAAAAGTTGACTTGCACTTCTAAGTCATTGGGCTTCCATAAAAGAGTGTTATGGGAACAAACAGGAAAGAACTGACACCTCTCAGAGTCAGCAGATGTATTTCTCCACTGCTCCTACTTCGTTCCACGGGAGTGACTGGTACCCACTGCTGGACTAGGAAGACAAGAACACGGAAGCTTATTTATATATCTTTTGTATGGAGATTTTTTGTTGGTTGGTTGGGGTTTTTTTTACACAAATACCCTATTCCATAGTTCAGTGGTTTGGAGAGCTGATCCAAGCAAGATTTAAGAGTACTGTGGATGCATGTTAGTGAAAGACATCATGGTTGGGGGGACCACTAAGGTTTGCTTTAATAACTTGCTGTTTTCATTTGGGTTCCAGCAGTACTATGTAAAAGCAGTGTCAGTGTAGGTAGTCTTTCTGATTAAGGACATTATACATTACCCTTGATTTTTTTTGTGATTCAGCTGCAAACAGCTACCAACTAATGCTATTTTGGATTAGACTGTAAGAGGACTTTGGGGCACAGGACTCAACACTGCAAGACTTAACTTTGAGAGTACGCTTACAGAGTGCAGGGCTGAGGTGCCTGCAGGAGATGAAAACAAGTTAGCCTGAGGACCAGAAAGAATCCAGTTATGTTAATCAGGGGTTGCATAAACACTGCTGAACATGAGTTATGCTGCTTCTAGAAGTCCATCAAGCTCTATAATGGAATAAACAACCAGACTGTCAGACACCAGGCCCTCAGTGACTTCAGGATGATTTATTGGTGCTTAAAACAGCTTAAAAATCTGGACTAGGATTTTAAGTACCTCTTTGAATGCAGATTTTCCTGATCACGTTCAGACACTTTTTTTCACCTGATTACTGAAGAATCTCAGTCACAGAATTATTTACTGAATTATTCTTTCTGTTGACTGTAGAGAAAACAATGCAACCAGTCTCACCTGCCTACAGTTAGCTTTAGTGAATCTATATGTTGAGTAGGCTGTCCTTTTGCAAACAGGAGAGCTACTGATGTTTTAAGGTGTTCCTCAGTAGCAATAAAGATACCAAGTTAGAATTCATGAGAACAAAACCTCTCAACATATTTTTACTGGTTTCTAGTAACTTTGGAAAATCACAATAGCATTCTGTGCTGTGATTAGCAGATAAATATTCTTTTGTTTTGTTTTGTTTTGTTCTTTCCCCTGAAAAATAACTGAGTGCTTCTTATACCTGTGTTGATGGAATCTATTCACTCAGGTCATCCTACATGAGCCTAGTGGTGGATGCTTTGTCTTAAGATTGGGAGTAAGAGTAAACTTTTCAAAGAGTTGTTTGACCTATTATTGCTCATTGTTGTAGTGAAGGTTAATACTCTTCTCATGAAAAGAACTAGGAGGACATTTATCCTTTGAAAACAATTTCTAATCTAAGCTAAGCTTAACAGATCTCAATTACAAAGATAATTTGTGCCCTTCATTTTTTATATGAATAGTCCACACTTTTCTGCTGCAAATTCACACAGTAAGAGAAAGGTCTTGGTGAGATTCTGGGTTAGTAAACTGAAGAGTAAATACAGATAAGAAGGAAGCGTGAATGAGTTTTCTTTATGTGAGTAAGTTTGCCCGCTTGTTCTGCAGTCCTACTTCAAAGCAATTTAAGATAAAATGTATGCTTAAATGATATAAGATTAACTTCAGAGAATCAGAATGTCAGCTCAAAACATCAATGCAATTCAAATTATATTCCTCATAATAACATGAAACAGGACATTTTAAAGCATGTTTTCTCTTTTTTGGTCATAACTCACAGAAGATAATATTATTGCTGATGGAATACATTTGCTGCAAGGAAAGAAGATAGAAGAAACAACATGCCAGGTGAAAGAAATACTCTTTCTGAAATCTAAAATTTCATTCAAATGAAATGCATGTTTCTTGTTTCCATTCAGCATTTGCCTAATCTAAACTTTATACTCAGTATGCTTGTGTATTTTGGAAGCTGAGTTTGAAAGAAGACTCTGGTGACGAGTTGTTCATGATTTTACTTATGCAGACTGCATGGATTTTATTGCATAGAAAACCTTCTCTTTCCGTGAGCGGATACATTCCTGTTAAATTGATGTGTTAGAATTGTGTCTAGCAAGATCTATACTAAGGGTTTAGATCAGTCTTGCGTGATCTATATTGGCATATGTATCCTAATGCTTTCTGACTTTCTATAAACATACACCATATCTCATCTTCCTAATGCTACATTAATTATCCCACTAGTATGAGCAATTAAGGGATTCTAATTCTTGAGTCTACATAATCATAACAACAACATAAAGGTAGGTAACAAGCCATCAGCTGGTGAACAGCAGAGAGGTGAGGAGAAAGATTTGTAGCTCTGGAATTAGAAATATTGATGCTTGCTTTTTATTCACTTCCAGCCCAATGTTTGCCCTGAAAATATGTTATACTTAAAGGGCCAGTTCATGCAAACTATCTTAGCTCTGCAGATTTCAGACAAGATAAAGTTTACCCAGTTCAGGAATCTGACTAAAATGTGTAACACACCTGTCCATATGTGTGTGTTCTACATGAGGAAGTCATACAATAAATTATTTAGAAGCTTGAAAATCTATTACATTTTCCTTTGCAGAAAAGTTTTAAATTCAAGGTATGCACTAAACTTCAGAAAAGGCTCCGAGCTGAGTTTCCTCTGTTGTCTCTGTACAATGTCAGGAGTCCTTTTGGATGTGTAGGTTAAAAGCAAGAAAAAACTGTACATGCATCACCCTGAAGGCGTCTGAGATAAGACAGAGCTGTGAAGACCCAGTTTAGGAGTGTTCAGCTCCAGAGCAGGTGAAAGACACAGGATTAAAAAGAAAAGTCAAATGATCTGCATATCGGGGGACAGATGACCGTATTGGATACCTGAAAGTCAGCGTGTTCAAGGTTTCTCCTGCTTTCCCTCAGGGTTTTATCTGCCTCTGTACTGCTAGTTTGTTCCCACGATTATCTCGTCTCCCAGAGGCTAAAGAGGTAGCTGAGAAGGAAGGAAAGGAGAAAAGAACTCTCTCTTCTGTATCTCTCGTTCTCTTTCTCTGATTTCTTCCTCTCACTTTCAAAGTATTACAAGGAAAGATTGCTCTTGGATTTCCCACAACAATTTTTCCCTTAGTGAGGGATCCCTTAGTGATCTTACCCTACCATGGCAGCTTTTGGGCTGATTCCTGGTTAAGATGCTGGAGTTCATACCCAGACATGACAGAATATGGAGGAGACAAGGGAAGAAGAAATAGGGAAGAAGGGCTACGGTTGTTTTAAGTATAAGTTTCCTTAAAATCCCTTAAAGCCTCTCCCTGTGAACAGTCTGTCTCATTTTAGAAGCAAAATTCTATTTTTCACTTCTCAAAGTGTTTGAAGACACTTTTTGGGGTACATGACTAATGAGCTGCAGGGACTTTAATACCTCCAAACTTTGGTACCAATTTAAGACCTATTGAATTTGCTTTTTAAGAATTTCAGACTTTTTGACATTGTTTTAGTGATTGCTACCCCTCGCCTTCACTATCATCAAGATAACGTTGATATAATGCTCTTTTGAGCTTCCAAAATAGTCTGATTGCGTCTGTATTCATTTGCTGTACTACATTATGCACACAAATAAGGAAATGCTGAGACAACACCATTACCGGGGAAGCTCTCACTCTTTTTCTGCAAAATCAGCACAAATGGGTGCCCATGCGAAGGGCCTGTTTGCTGATGCACAGAGAGTGGGGAACAAACAGGAGGAATCCGGGTTCTGTATGGAGTTGTATGGCTACAGTCTGAAGAGCACAGAAATGTGGTGGGATAGCTCACACAACTGAGCTACCCCGTGTCTGTTACTCCTGTCCTCAAGAGGGCCAGAAAGAACACCCAGGAAACTCCAGGCCACACCGTCTTACCTCCATCCCTAGGAATGTGATGGAGCAATAGGCGCAAACTGAAATACAGGACATTTCACTTAAAGAAAGCGCTTTTCTAGTGCAAAGGGAAGCCAAACACTGAAGAGGCTTCCTAGGGAGGTTATGAGAAGTTCATCCTTGGAAATACTCCTTGCTCTGGCAACCTGTTCTGAGCATGGAGTTAGAAGAGACAATTCCCAGGAGTCCATTCCTGCCTCAGCTGGTCTGTGTGAGTTTGTGATTCTATAAGGCTTGGAAGAGGCAAATTTACAAACAAGAGTAAAGAGCATAGATGAACATTTTAGACTTTTTCCCTCTTTTTAAAGAAAAAAAAAAAAAGAAAAAAGAAAGCAAATAAGTTTCCCTGAGCGCTTCACACACAAAAGCTTTAATCCTTCTCCGTTTCCTAAATTGACACTCCTGCATTCCATTCATTCTTTAAGTGCTGGAAAACAGGGGCTTGAAACAGATGTACAGGTTAAGGGACACAATGTGAACAACACTGCAATAATTGTATCTTACCAGAAAAAGTAGCTTTACTTTCTGCATTTATTTTTTTATACCTTTGCTCTTGTTTGCTCATGTCTAGCAGGGCTCCCTTGATGGCTTGAACCCGTTGTAGCATATTGGAAAGAATATAAAATATCAAGTAATACAGTCTTTGGGCTGATACATTTTCAAAAAATGTTTCATGCCTCATTTCTCACGTAAATCCTTAGGTTGCATTCAGCCTTCAAAGTATCATTCATATTCATGGAGAAAAAAGGCTAGTGTTCGTTATTTTTCTGATAAGCTACTCAGGCTTACCCACTAGGGACTGCATCAGTGCCCCAAGGAAAGTGTATTCTCATGGTGTTCCCATCCTGAGGACATTGTGACCAAGAAATGGCTTATGGGCAGTGTATAGAGTCTTCTCTTTGCTCAGTTCTGAAGACTGTCCCATTTTATCCACATTGTTAATCCAGTTCAAACTCACACTCTTAGTGCTCAACAACCCAGGCAAAAGGAGGTGAACTGAGCAAGACCCTTTTTAGATATGCATCAGAGGCCTTGCTCCTCAGCTGGGGGTTGCTGCTGAGGAAAGGCTTCTCTGGCTTTCCTGCTCTTTGAGAAATGATCTAGGATGAGACCCAGAGATCCCAGACTATAATCCATGGCTCTGCCACTGCACCACATACACTGTGGTGTCTCCAAGATGTTACCAAGTCCCAGATAACTCAGGAAATTAAGGCAGCTGCATATCTAAGTTGTTTCAATGGGTGGTGTATGTCAGCCATTTACTTTTATATGCACACAGTACTGCGTGGAAAAGCTGCTGATCTCTCATCTCTATTCGGTTACATGATCCTAATTATGTTTATTTGCCTTATTTAAGTTGTATTTTTTTAAACTTATTTTAATTTGTTTTATTTTTCTTACGATCTAGGTAATAAACTATGAGCAATGGATTCCACCACGAGTTCACAATCCAGGGGCACCTGGTAACAGTGAAACAGTGAGTTGCCATGAAAATTGTTCTTCTTTTTTTCACCAGCAGCTGGGAAGAACAAATAGTTTTAGTAGAACTTCCTGTGCTATATGTTCCTTCCTCAAAAGCTGAGAGATCTTTATCCATATCCCTGTTATTAACCATGATATCTCTTTGTCCTTTATAGAATATCTTATTATCACTCTGCTAACAATAATAATATTTCTTTATCGTTTATAGACTAACGTATTATTGCTTCGTGATTCCCAGGAGAAAATCTGCCTATAATCCTAGCCTGCTTAGTGTGACTCTGCACTGATTTTAGACTAGTTGGAGCACCACACTAAAATAATGGGGAGATTTAAAGGTCAGAGGTATACAAGCAGGAGCTTTATCCAAATTCTATGTATTTTGCAGAACTCTTTGTATAAACAGAGCAGAAAGTTCTCGATCATCATATACTATTTTAATATTCACTATGTGCAACCAGGTTATTCCAAAAATTTCTATGGTACAATAACAAAACACCATGGGCACAGTAAACATACAGCAATTTTTGTCTTCTCACTGTTGCACTGTACTCTGAATTTAAGTGCATAGGTAATCATGATTAAATCATTGCAGTTCTTTGGGAAAGGCAAAGCAGTCTAAGAAAAATCACAGAGATTAGACTCTGCTGTGACTAAATTCTTTATGCTGAGAATTGACATGCTGTGCAAGTAGTTTTATTGAAATTAATGCAGTTACACCCAGGAAAGAGAGCGCTCAACAGGACGAAGATTGCTGGAATCTGACCAACAGTGTTTTACACTTAGCTTCCAAATTGCTGTAGTTCTGTCACCAGGTTAATCCTCATAACATCTCACTGAGCAAAGATTTCTAAGGTACATAAAATACCTTAAGGGAAACTGAAAACAGTTTATCAGACACAATTTAGGTCTTTCTTCGGTAATGCATTTCCAAAGTGCATTTTTAAAATGTGTGGGTTTTGTCCTTAAATATTAATGCACACTTCATGCAAATTATTTGCAAGTAAAGGGCAGCGTGTGATATTTTTTTAACACAGTTCATTTTTATTTGTGATGTGACATGATTTTTCATCACTAAAACCTGCTAAGCAGGGAAATCAACAATATTCTTGGCTTTTGGTCATGTGGCAATTCCTTACTTACAGATAGCTTTGCTTATAGGGTGGGTAAAAAACACAGTTCACCTGATTGTCTGGTTTCTATATCAAAGAATGTTTTACCTCTACTTGGAGAAGCAGCTAAAATGCCATATTTGAACACTCAGGTAAATCTAAATAAAATACTGTAAATTTAATTGCTGTCCCAGGACCAACTGATACTGCATGATCTTTTTTCTCCATGAAAGCGGGTTGCTGCATTTATTATTTAAGCACTTATGGCTTTTCCCTAACGATAGACTCCATGAAATGAGTGCTTTTAAGGCAAAGAGGATTAGAGTTTGCCATTAATGAAATTATCTGAATAGATTATCTTCCATTTATCTTGATGTCTCCATGATGGAAATCCCAGATCATAACTCAAAGTCATCACGTTGCTTTTGTGTCATTACTTATAAGTGAACAAATTATTATTGCTACAAGAGATCTTATCTCAGAGCAATATTTTAGCATTTTAAACCACTGTGATTTATTTTGCAAAGACATCTCACAACAAGAGTCTGAAAAATTACATCCCAGTTTCTCTCTTTTGCTAAGATAAAACTGCAGTGCCACTATCTTGAATTTGGAAGAAGAGAGAGAGGGATTGAAGTGCACATCAGAACATGACCAATCAAAGAATGCTTGGATTTGGCCCACAGTGGATAATGAACAGTGGGATACAAACTGTAAAAGGGCCCTAAGTGGACTAAAATTTTAATGTGGATCTGCTAAGACCTTATCCTACAGTGAAGATCCTCAAGAAGACCTAAATCGTTTTAAATTCAAAAACACTATATTTTGTAAATCTACAAAGTAATAAAACCATGGCAGAAATTGAAAGCACCCCGGTTTTGTCTATATTGATAACAGTAATATATTACTATCCTATCATTGAGGAATACTGTAGCATCCCCACCACATTCCTTTTCTCCTGCAGATTCGATCATAGCAGGATTTCTGCCTGGATTGCATGCACAGTGTGTGTTTAATCTACAGGCAGGTTAAAGAAAGATGAAGAACAGCAGAACATCTGATGCTGATGAGCTGATGTCCACACTGCGTGTCTTATGGGAGATCTACCTGTGTTCAGATCCTCTCTGTACCTGCAGTTGATCAGCTGAACTTCTGGAAAGTGTCTTTTGTCTTAATTTCAGTTGTGACAAATTCAGTTTGTGGCATTTTGAGACCATATCACAGCTTACAGGGATAGCTGTGAAATTCACTTCAAAACTAAATTACCCATGTAGCCATAACTTACAAAAGACACTGGAGACATTGGAAAGGTGTTTATGTTCAACTGTCTGTCTTCCTGCTATATTCCTTGTGGTTGATTCCCAGTTTTCAGGACTCTCTGAAGATTTCAAGGAATGTAACATGCTGCTGAAAAGAAGGGAGCATAAACCCAAGCACTATCCACCATGGGAACTTCTGCATTACTTTTTGTGATTAACAAAAGGAGGAGTCCTAAGGTCCTGTCCCTAAGGAAAGGAGTCAGCATAAGCTATTAATTCCTTATGCCAATTTATAGCAGAAGCAAGATGAAATGGTCATGCAAACCATTTGGTATGAACCCTTTCAAGGTTTGAAATCAAACAGGGGAACGTCTCACCTATTCTCACTTAGCAGAATGTAATTTCTCACTCTGCAGAATATAATTTCATCGCAGTTGTCTTGTGACACAGAACTAACTAAACACATGTAAAAATGACCTTTGCCTGGGCACAGATGTCTTGCACTTCTGGTGGTGCTTACAGAACCTCATGTCTTCATAGAAAAATATGAGAACTTTCAGTACTTCAAGCACAGCAATCTTTTTAAGCAGTTATCTGTCAAGTGAACAGTGGACTTTTTTAAAATCTGAAATCGACATACACCCTCTCCCTTATCGGTGCTGCAGGGGATGGATGTAATTTGTAATATGTGAGTGCTGGAGCTTCAGATGTGCTTCATGCTAGGATTTTGCAAAGAGGCTTTAACCCAGATGAGAGCTGGGGAGTTCAGGATCCCTTGAGAGCCATCCCTAAACAGCCTGCCCTCTATATATTAGACTGCTGGCAAACTCCAGGATGACTTTGTCTCAAAGGATGATGCATATGAGGGAGAGGGAAGCATCTATGACTGTGTGACCTATTTGTTGGGGAGACTGCAATAAGGGCCTCTGCATTTCTACCTTCTGATAACAGCAGCACTAGCACTTAATCACTTGCAATATTTCCAAAGATTTATCGCTACAATAAAAATTCATTATTGATGCAAATAGGTGAACATCCATAGAAGCCAGACAGTATTGTTCCCAAAAGTAGCCATCCATGAATTACAGTATTGCTCATTTTTAATTTTGTTTTGCTTTGCTTTGTTTCATTGAAAATCAAATATCCCGTGTGAAATACAGCATATGATTATGGAATAGAAGTTATTTGCTGTTGGAGTATGAAATTTCTTTCTGAAGCTCACAGAGAAGTCCAGAGTCAGACTGGAGAGAACTCAAGTGTTTCTGGACTGATTTGCAAGATAGCAGCTGGTTTAACATAAGTGAACGTGTATGAGATGGCTGCATGTTCATGAGGCTCCTGCTCTGGTTGCCTGGAGTATCTAAATCTTGAGTTTCTCAGAAGGATGCCACTGGAGTGTACAATAATAGACTTGAATTGAGTTTTGCATTATTGTTTTTAATCCAGGAAACAAAATAAGGTCTTAAAGAAAGAAAGACATCAGTTCTTCAGAACACACTCCCATACACATTTACATTCAGTAGCTCACTACATCTGGGATTTCTGTGCACACCTAAAATGCTTCTAGACAATGTAGTGGATGCATATATTAAAACATTTCCTGGAATGAACCTAGAATTCAGTAGTAAGTATTGCTGGGGCAGTCAAGAAATGTAATATGTAAACAGCAATATGAACAATGGTTTAAAATTTTATTTTTTTTTTTACCTATTGGCCCCAAGCGAGAAAGTGCCTAACTTCTAAAGCATTGTGTCAATGAACAGTTCTTTGAATCTGAAACTTTGTCATTCTCAAAATAAACACCATATTACCCTCAGTTTTTATTTGTAGCATTTAATTTTAATGTCTTTGTGGTTTTTTGCCAGGGTACAGAACCAGATGATAAAGCAGAGTCCATGGGAACGTTAAAACGATTGCAGAAATTGGTCCGAACAAAAAAACCGAGTACTCAAAGCTTGGAAGATGTCAAGCATGTTTTGCTCCCCATCAGTGAGTACAGCATCGTATCAGCATTCTTTCCAACATTTGCCAAATGCCACTGTATTGAACATCACTGTAAACAATCCTGTCCTGGTCTGTCATTCACCGCCCACGACTCAAACCCTGGCTGAGATGTTACTGTGATAGCACTCGAGCGCTGACTTCCTTGTAGTGTGAAAACCTGTTTCCTGTCACACTCGCTGGAGTTTTGTAACAGTAGATCTCGCAAGTGGGGATTTTAGATAAATAGTATTGTATAACAGCGGGGCCTCCGTGCTGGGGAAAATTTGGTTTCTGTAGTAGTTCCTAGTTTTGTAACACATGTCGGATAAGAAAGGCAAAACTCAGGAACGTGAAGATAACTTTTGGAGTTCATCCCTGAGTCAGTACCTGCTGGGAGGGCAGGAAGGTCTGTGGTATGATAAGCAATTGCCTCTCATCGTACCTGATTGCCTTGGGCCATAAGACAGGAATTCTACACTGATTCTGGGCTCAGGTGATTTCTAGGAGTCCCCTACTGACCACTGGTCTGACTGTGCAGCAGTTCTTCCTCTGAACTCGTTTTGCCAATTTAAAAGTGCCTGCATTTATTGTGCAATGCGTTTGTGTATATAAATATAAATATTTTTAACCCAATACTGGCAAAATGCGTTTAAACTACCTGATGAATTACTGCTCCAGCCAAATCACTGCTTGGGCTGAAACATGTGAGGAAGTAACGCATTTCAGCCGCTACTTTGTAGATACCTACTGGGAAGGGGTGGGAGAAGAATTATCCAGAAAATTTCCTGAACTTTTCCAGTATTTAGGCTAAACTCATGCTCTCTGCTACTATGGCATTCAGTTAGCAAATTTTCATGTTCAAGGCAAAACCAGTAAAGTTTTCCAGGCTTTTGAGGGAACAAGACAAATTTAACAAATGGTGAATAAATCTTACTTTTGGCTCAGATGTCTGATCTAATACAAAATACTTTCCATCTCCCTAATTATCATTATTATTTATTTTTCTATGGAGTCCTTGTTTTTTCATTATATAGAATGCAACAGACAGCATTGCAAAAAAAAGCCACTTTCTCCATGAATTGCAGTGTAGTATAACAGAAGTATTTGTATTTTTAAAGATACCTTAGAAGATGCTTATCTCTCTGAAGAGGATGAAGAAGCACTAACTTCTTGCATGAAGCTGACAAGACCTCCAGAAAAGAAAAACTGGAAAGACAGCTCAAGGAGAAAAGGAGAGACTGAGACCAGGCCAGATTTTATTTCTGCATCTCTGGGCCGCACATACACTTCCAGACTTAATAACTTGGGAACCATTTCAATTCATTCAGAAACCGAATTTCACTTGTGGAGTGACTGGAAACCGTTCCCTGACAACCAGCTCTGTCCTTGTGACTTCGTGATTTCAAAAATAGAAGAATGGGAAAACTGTACTTGCTCTTCTCATCAGCCACATCTCACATATTCCCTAACTGATATGGATCTACAGTACTCCTGGGTAAGTGGAAGTGGGGTTTTTTTCTGCTGATATGCATAAAAAGTGGAAACTTTTTGCTCTGATTCAGCATTAAAAGGATGCTGTCATCTTGCGTGTGGTTATGAAATGCAGTAAACCAAATTTAGATTTCAGGTAAATGGATGTGAATGCATTGTTCGGGCTAACACTAGGGTTCATATAGCCCTAGGTAGTTCATTTTTAACCATGCAGGCATCAGCAGCATTGAGATGGAAGGCTTTAGGCTATTCTGTTTCTCATCAGCACACTCCTTTTTTTGGGGGGGGGTTTATCAGTATGTTAAATACTCATCCTTCCAGGCTTAGAAAACTTTCTGGAAGTCTGTGGTGAGTCAGTAAGGGCAATAAAGCAAATGGGCTTGGATTAGGCTCCTAGAGGTCACTGCAATACTAGTAAAGGACACAAAAGTTTTTTAGGCAAATGTCAGAGACTGAAGTGATGTCTGTGCTTCTGCCTTCTTGGATCAGCTCTGCTGGTAGAGCCTATTTTTGCAGTAACCTGTGTGGCAGCAAGAAGATTTTAGGGAGAGAAACAAAGAGAGTATAATCTTGGTCTGAAATTATCTTTCTGGATAATTATCTAGGGGAAGCTTTTGTATTTTAATTGCTGGCTTTTTTTTGAAAGGGCTATTTGAAACTAGAAAAACAAAACCAAGAAAAGCTTTTGTTGGTGAGATATACAAAACATAGACACTGCAATGAGGCTTTTCTCCCTCTTCTCACTGGCACAGTAGGTCTCCTGGCACTCCACATAGTGGTAAGCACATAGGGGGTGACTGGTTGAGTGAAATATATCAGGGAAGCAGTAACGAGTAGCCTCTTCTCATGCCTGTTCCCTCAACAGTGCTCCAGGGACAGAGCTGTCTCTCACTGTGAAATAAGGCCAGCTCCCAGGAAAGTGCAGCTAAACCACAGGGGGCAAGATACCTGCTGAAACCTGCCAGCTGAGTGTTCGAAGGGAGACCTGAACAACCATAACCTTAGATCAGAGAGTCTCTCCTGCTGAAAACACCATGTTTTGTCATGTGTGCTCATATATCATTAGGAAAGGTGCACGTGCATAGATGTGTGGGTCTATATAGCAACCATATTACTGAATATATGGAGGTAGTAATTCAGTTTCTTTTCAATGACACAGTAAGTGACATAACCTGAAATATGGGATTTATCTAGCTGCAGATTTTCCTGAGATTTGATGTAGCAAACAGAAAGTCGAACATTTCCATTGGTAGAACTGTAATTAAAAAAGAGAGGAAGCAAACTGCCCCTAAAAAGTGCTGAGAAAGGTTGCAGCACTGTAAACCCTGGACTGCCAACTCCCAGGGAGAGTGCCTGGAGACAGACCTCTGGGTCAGAGCGTGGGCAGAAATAGGCTGGGAGCTGTGAACAATAACAGTGCTCTATCAGGTGAGTCCTCCTGCCTGCCCGTAAATAGGACTCTGTAGGAACCGAATTGTATCAGGGATGCTGGTCTCCATCATATGCCTGGCTCCCAAGGAAAGCAACTTTCAGCATCCCAAGCCAGGAAGTCCCAGGTCAAAATAGTAATAGATGTGTCGGTCAGATTTATGAGACCATAAGTGTCAATTCAAGTAATTTTATTTCATTTTGTCACAAACAGGCTGTTACTGTTCTCTGCCCTGATGGGATTTGTCCTACCCATGTTACTATTAAGTGCCAGCAAGGGGTTTACTGCTTTTTTTTTTTTTTTTTTTTTTTGAATTGGTTTATTTTGCCATCTGCGTTCCTGATGGGCTCCCTGAATTTAATGTATCTCTGTGGGCTTAGTGTCTTTAGATTTGGATTACAACCAATGCAAGTCATCTCATTCTTTGCATTTGCATTCTACCAACTGGCTCAATTGAAGATTACAAAGACTGGGTTTTCTGTTTTGCTGTTTAAGGATCAAAAAACGGACACTGGTGGTTTTGCTATGAGAGGATCACACATTGGGGATGAAGCAGATGTTCTTTCTAATGTTGATTTACATATTAGATCAAAATCAATATATTCCATGATAGTCTTTCTGATTCCATGATTAAGAAGGTATCATTTAATTTTCTTGACTTGGCCGCTACTCTGTTGTCTTTGCTGCAGGGTGTTGTGGAGGAGATAGACTGAGGTGTATTACTGAAATGCTTCTTGGTGTATCCTGAATCAAGGCAAATAGGCAAAACTGGTAGATGCAAGATTAAACCATCAGCAAACTGTGGCTGATCTGGCTTGGAGGGCAGACAAATATCTGGGTTGGACAGATATTATTCAGACTCAGCAGCATGCGCAAAGCTGATTGAGCCTAGCCTTAATTAAAGCTTGAATTGCAGATAGTAAATTAAGTATGCTCTCCCATAATCACAAGGAATAAGATCTGGATCTCTTCATGATAGATTGCTGTTTAGAGAGACAAAATATTGAGTAATCCTAATTCCCTTGCTCCTATTTTTTCCCCTGACTCCTTCCTTCCTCTTCCTCTTTTCCTCCTCAGCACTTTACACAGCCTCCCTTACAGTGTTTCATACTGCCTTTTTTTTTTTTCACCTAAACCAATAAAAAGGCTGAGAGAGGTCATCTGAGCCGGACATCTAAACAAGAACTGTGAGAACAGACTGCAAAAATCATGTCCATCTTCAGCTACAAAAAGCTCCTCTACCTCCTCTTCCTTCAGCCTCCCCCAGTTAAGCAAACAATACTCACCTGCATTAGCTGGGGTGCCTCTGGCAGGGTCAACTCACATCTCACCCATGCTGCCCACCTTCATGTATTATGAAAATATTGTAGAAGTCTGTATTTCTGTCCTTTAATGAAATCCAGAACTGAGTGTGCTGTGCTACCATTTTGTACCCACTGTGCCACCATTAGCAACTTTGCGCAAAGTTAACTTAGACATAGGATTGTGGTTGGTTTGTTTGTTAGTTTGGTTTGATTTTGTGTTTTGGTTGGGGTTTTTTTGTTTGGGTTTTTTTGTTTTGGTTTGGGTTTTTTTGTATTTTTCAACTGTTCACAATATAACTAGTGGTTGGTCAAAACTTTACGAAGGGCAATACAGAGCATTGCTTTCTTTGGCGTGTCAAGAGTGCCATGTGAAATTATTGTTACTGCTACTCTTTCCAGAGAGAAGTAATTTACAAACAGTTGTTCCTTAGAAAGTAAATGAGAAGATTTTAAAAAATACAAAATACATCAGAGAAAAAAAAACTAAAAAGAAAAATGTGCTTGGATGCTTGGATAAAGAAACTACTAGGCTATATATTTTCTTATTACCACAAAGTATACTGGGGGGAGAAACGAGTGATGCAGAATGATGTTTGTGATGTTATGAATCAGCTGAAAATCAGGCAGAGGGTGGAAGAAAAATTGTCCAGACACCACTTCAACAACCACTTGACCTTAATGTAAAGCATTATTGGGTTTTAATGCTTCTTTTTATTCCTCAAGCTTAGCCCTGCAGAAAACAGTTCAGCTGTCTGTCTCGGACATTTTTCCTTTTTTATTTTTTTTTTAAATTGTGGTTATTAGAAGCTGCCCTTCTGTTATTTGTATGCCAAGATCCTCACTACCCAAAGGAAGTAGTACACTTAGAAGTGCCATGTCCATATGAAGCTTTTTCAGCCTTCTGTTGCTTTTTCTCAATCTGTGCAATTGCATAAGACTTTTGCAACCTCATATAAGGCATTAAAAATCCACAGTCAGAGGCTTGTAAAGTACAGGACCTTGATAAGCTTGAATGGACCTGTAACAGGCACAGAGTGGAGCACATGGTTGGTCACAGCTGAGGGGTCCTCTTCACATAAGGGTTCCCAGGCTGTCCTGGACAGACTGAGACAGAGGGCAAAAAGCTGATGAGTCCCTTTCTCTTCTCCCTCAGTACTTTAACATGCCACTTCACTGCCTAACCATCCACTCTTCCAATAACGGTGCACAATGGAAGTTGTGTTTGTAGAATCATCCAGGCCTCCTTACCAGGAGAGAGTGAGGAGACAACATCCTCTGTTGGAGACAAATCAGCAGAGAGTTACTGAAAGTGGGTTTCTCTTTTTGACACATCTTACCAGCATGGTTAAGTTTAACAGAAGGATTTAGTCATTGATACTGTAAGAATATTTATCTCTTGTTACCTGTGTTTGGCATTCAGTAAGAAAGAAATATTAGGGATATCTCGCAAGACTAGAGAAGACCTGGGATTTTGGGGAGGAGAAATAAAAAAACCACTGAAGGTACTGCAGAGCAAGATACATTTTATATCCTATTTTCAGGTTAAGTGGAGAGTAGAAAGCTTCAAAAGATTGGTTTCTAACTGATATGAATGCATTACAATGTGATGGAAGGAACAGTAAGTTTGGGAAAACTACAAGTTACTTTATGCCAGTGCTTGTGTTCTTTGTTTTGGTATTTTTCCTTTGAAAGTGTCATGGTCTCGCTGTGGTTATATTAGCCCTGCTGTTATGTTCATGTTTCTCTTCCATTTCAGAAACCGTGTGGCTTTTTGCTTTCCTACTGGTCTGACTTACTTTCTTGTCAGACAAGTGATTTCTCAGCATCTCCCTTTGACCCCTAGTAGATACATCTAGTCAGACACTTTTTTTTTGCTGAAGAAACATTCTTATTCTCAACTCCGGGTTTGGACATTTTCTTATCTCTCCTTTTCCTGACATATTGTACCTACCAGGTTCTGGTTCCCAGTTGCCCCATAACAGCCATGCATCCTTGCTGTGGTTGCTCTTACCCTGCCCTCTGCTCTGCCTCTGCTGCTCCTGATCATCTTGGTTCTCAAAACCATGGTGTATGTTGCCTTGAGGCATATGCAGGTTATTGGATCGCTGCGACACCAGAGCATTGTTCCCTGAGCACTGTTCCCTAGCTCAGTGCAGTGGGGAGGAAGGGCATGGACAGCTGGTACTGAACAAACAGGACAGAGTGCTCTTCTCTGGCAAAATGTGCTCCAAAGCTGAAAGTTGGATTTGACCATTTGCACAGCCCACTTGTGGGAAGTTTTCTGCTTCATTTCAGCCAGCAGTTTCTCCTGCACTCTGGAACAGCGTGGGCTTTAATGGACTTTCTGACTGCTCAATTTTCTCAAGCAATTTCACTGTTTTCTGCAGTTTTTCATTTCTTTAGCTAATGTCTTTCTGTTGAGGGACACCTCAACACATCTTAGAAGAGCTTTCTCAATTGCATTTTGAATGCTCATTTGTCACAAATACAGCACTAAAAAGAATGCCTGGAAATCCCCAAATTGCTTTTCTGAGACACCAATTTTCAAATTCTCTGGTCACTGTAGCTCCTTCACTGTCAGAAATAAGTGATCCTTTTAAAAGCTGTAGCTCTTACTTGTTCCTTTTTCAGTGACAAGGTAGGAAGCCAGATCGTGACCACATATAAATCTATTTCCTACTGGTTTTAGAGAATCCTGCTCAGCTGTACCCAGCCTGAGGCCCAAAGTCTTTACCCAGGGAAGAGATAAAGGGCAGCTGAAAGGGTGGCAGTAAACAGTCAAGACCATGATGATGGGTGTTCAAGTGATAAGCCGTGGCTGAGACATGAAAACAGGACTTTTTTTCTAACATATGAAACTATCCCCAGCTGCGTCTCTTTCATCTTATCATATCTTCATTTACAAGGTTCCCGACAGGTTTCCTGTTGCTTTTTATAGCATTCTAAGTAATTTCACCTGTTACTCTGTTCTCCCCACCAGTCCAGCAGCTCATCCCTTCACTGTCTGTACTCAGTACCTCTCTTGCAAGGTAAAGACACAGCTATTAACACCCCTGTGCTCCCCAGACTGCAGACTTTGAAGATACATGAGCTGACAGACCAAAAAAAAAAAAAAGGAACTATGCTACACTTACATTTAACACATGATTAAATTCAAAGGCATTCACTCTTTCCCAGTCCAAACCCTGTTCCAGAACCTTGTGAAAACTTATTTTGAATTTTAAGACTTTTGAGGAGGTAGGGATAGAGATATATTTATGCAAGTCTGTTGTGGTCAAACGCTAGTGAAATTTGAATGGCTTTGTTTTTGAAACTGGTGAAAAGTCAAGAGCCAGGACTAAATTTTCAGTGTTCACCTTTCTTGGAAATGCCAAGCAAAATACGGGCCCAGACAAAAAGACACAAATGCTAGTGAACTTAAGAGCAGTTCTTTTCTTGATGCTTCCGAAACTGTAGAGATTTATTTTGTCTCCTGTCATGGGCAGCTTTATTTAAGAAAAAGTTACTTCAGTAAGTTGGTAAATATTATATCTCTTGCTTCAGTTAAATACAAAAAGTGAGAGAAAATCAGCTCTTACAGTGCAAGGCTTCATCTCTCAAGATTTGTGCTTGGAAGAGAGGAGTCTGTGACGGTGTCCAGCCTTGCCAGAACTGCACCACTGCACTGTGCTGATAGCAAATATCTGCCACTACCATTCCGCATCCTACAGTGATTTTTGCTATTTCCTGCATAGCAATGTGAAAAATTTTGTGTCCTCATCTGTGGTGACTTTGATATTGTAGTCTTAAAGCAGATTTTAAAAAATACGAAAATTCTGATGCTGCTGTTCTTCACTATGGTAACTCTTGTCCTATTTTATATTTTTAATACCTTACTAGAATTTGCATAGCTGTATAGGGAATGTTGTTGTACTTTTCATTAATCTTAGAGGCATGTATACTTTATCACAAATCTTTCCACACTTTTTCCTCCCCACTTTTCTGAACTGTTCTGGGAAGTTGTATTACTAGTACTTGCTTGTATATTTAAGGCAGAATGAAAATGAAGTGAATTTATTTGCACTAAAAGATAACTTAGAATATCACAACATTTTTAATATTGTTACGGGTAACTGCAGAAGAACACTGTAGTTCACCTCAGCATATTTCTTGGGTTTCCTTCTCACATAGCTGCTAAGTACTGCAGAGCTCCAGCTAGAGAGAGAAATGAAAGATTTTGGATTACTGAATGAATGTAGTATGAAGGGGACTGTAATTGTTCAAAGTGTGGGGAAAATTGTGCTTTTCTTATACTTATTCTTTGTAAATGGCATATAGAAAAAGAGGAATGCTACCTGCTTCATGAAACATGATTAAGAGTCAAAATATAATTAAACTAAGTGCTGTTGTTGATAACAAACTGTCTGGTGAAAGGATGACTTCCTGTTAGCATCCTTTAGAATTGCCAAAATGATGCACTTTTGCATACTAAAGGAAACATATTGTATTGGCTGTCTGCTGCTTTATACACCTATGGTGCAATAATATTATCCTTATGTGGACCTGCTGTCAGCCCAGTGTTTTATAACAGACTGCTTTTTTTTTTAATTTTAAAAAAATAATTTTAAAGGTTATCTTTCTTCCCATACGCCACACAAAGCAAAAAATCCTACACATTACTCTGCTTGCTCAGTGCTCCTGCTGAATGAATCAGCTAATACGGGCTGTGTTTTCATGCTATGTCGTCCTAATGCATCAGCTCCTGATGCTGGCAGGAACATTTTGACCAACGAAGCCATCAGGTGCCTTGGGGTATGCTCATCCAAGTCTGCAACTTTTAAAGTGCAATTTATCTTCTCACACAAAGGAATGCAGTTTTACTTCTGCATAGATTCACTTTTGAAACCTAAACTTTTTTCCTGATCTTGTGCTTGTTGAGTTGGTGAGGAGCTTCCCATTTGTAGTCAAAATGTTTAATCTTCACTGTGCTTGCGTTAGCTCAGTGCACCTTTTGTGTGTGCTCATCTTCATTCAGGAGAACAAGCAAGCCCATCTTCAGAGTCCCTGATGAAGCTGAAATTAAAGTGCAACCCTCATGACTAATTAGGTAAGGATTTTGAGGCTTTGGTAAGGAAGCCACAACTGAAGATGACTCAAGGATCCTTATGGACCCTGACTTACAAGAATACATAAGTGATGGGTAGCAGTGCATACTACAATGCCTGATGCTCCTTGTCTTCTGCTCTAGGTAATTCAAATGACTTTCCTTTGGGCAACATCAATTTTCTGGAAGTTCTGGCCTCTCTCCGGACCTAATTATGTTTGCTTGCTTGTTTTGTGAATGTAGATTAAGCTAGTTATTCTCTTTTGTAAGTCATTCTTGTTTGTTTTAAAACGTTCCTGTAAAGCTTATTTGGGAAATCAGCCTTCCATTAATCAGAAGAAATTAGTTCTGTGTTCATCTCCCTCATGCAGAAATGAAGGGAAAGTCACATGATATCAGTGCTCAGCAATGGCATAAATGGAAGAGTGAGGATTTTCAGTGCCAGAAAGGCATTAAGGTTTCCAGGGCTGCAGCATTATTATAATTAATGCATTTCGAAGTCCTTTAAAAGAAACACTTTTGTTGTGACATTCTCCAAAAGTAGGGTATGTCTTGCATAATTTCACACTTGTTTTTGTGGACTGAAAATTTAATGTGAATACTGGGTGTTTATCCAACTTTGAAAACATATTTGTGGGTGAAATGAACAAGAATAGGGCCTGAAAAATAAGACTGGAAGTGAAACAACGGACACATAGTGGACACACCTCTAATTCTGCTATTTAAACACTTTCTGGTATTTAGATCATTAGGAGACAATGACCAGGGCTTTTCAGAAAGAACTAGAAAAGGTTTTGTATCTGACTATTATGTTTCATTTTGAAAAATTCACCTATGGTAATTTCTGGACTGATTTTTTTTACAGACATTTAATTGATTGAAGAATCCACCTTCCCTAATACATAAGGAAAGCAAATTGGAAACTTGAACACAACATAATTCTTGCTGGAAGTGCTTACACTCCAATCCATTTGAAGAAATCTGGCTGAATATTTTTTTGCAAAAGGACCAAATTAATTAGGTTAAATGACATGAAACATCTTGTTCACTTCAACTTACAACTTATGTTTGATAGCACAGCACGAGAAATGATGACAAACAGTGTGTGGGATGTAGGCAAATCAAGAGTTCAGATAATGAGACAGAAACTTTTGCAGATATCTTGAGGGGTTCTATATTTAGTTCTAGGTTGTGTAGGTGTTTTCATACCTAGCTTTCTTCCCTCACATTAATGCTTCTATATAATTCCCCTAGAAATTACAGCAAGATAGTATTCAGATTTTCTAGCCTGAAAGACTTGAAGTAAAACTCCCCAAACTTTGCTTGCAGCTACATTTGCTCAAATTTTCTGCGCATCTAACCACAGGGTCTAAATCTTAGAATTACATGCAGTCAATGTTCAATTGAAAAGTAGATAGCTTTTAACACAATTTCTTAATGTTTTTCTGAGCTAGAATGACAAAATAAATCCATATTCCTGTCCTTCATAACTTCCTTAACCCCATGAATCATAATCCAGTGATTAAGGATGTAGATAATGCGTGTTCAATTCCCTGCACTTCTACAGAGCTCTTGTGTGATATCTGACAAATCACTACAGTTGTCTGCCTCAGGCCTCATTTGCAAAATGGGGATAGAATGTTATTCTGCACTTCAGATGGTTGTTGCATGAGCAAGAATACACAGACCAGTGTACCAGAAATGCAGGAGTTCAGTTTAGTTGCAGGCTCTGATGCTTCTATTTAGATTTATCCTTTGCAATGAGTGGGTCAGACACTGAGTAGAGAAAATGTGGCAAATATTAAAGCTGCATAATTAAAACTGCATCATAAAATATGCACGCATAGGGGTGAGATTCAGGTACCCCAGATAGCATTCATCCTGCCTTCCCTTGGCTTTAAAACTTTGTTTTCTTAATGTAATCAGTTTGTTTGTGTGCATATGGTACGTAAGGGTGTTATTTTTTTTTTTAGGGCTTTAGGTATTATTATTTTGGGCTCTTAGGGGTCTTTGAACTGAAATATATTTCAATGATTTTTTTGTGAACTTTCCCCTCCAAGACGAAAGGAGCATAATATTAATATTTCTCTTCACCAGTTTGTGTATATATTAAAAACAAACAAACAAACAAAGCAAAACAATATTTGTGGTAAACTAGGGGGCTGTAGTGGGTTGACCCTGGCCAGATTCCATGGACTCATTAAATCCCTTTCTGCAACTAGGGAGAAAGGAGAGGGGTCATCCACCCACCACCCTCATGGGCCAAAAACAGACTCAAAGTGAGATAATACGTAAAATTTATTACTAACAGGATAAAAGCTAAGCTAAA
>VWZG01000661.1:136669-148370 GCA_013396735.1 Grallaria varia | reverse complement strand
GGGTCCACAGGTCTCCTGCTCCAGCGTGGGTTTGCCTTTCCATGGGTCCACAGGTCTCCTGCTCCAGTGTGGGTCTGCCTCTCCACGGGTCCACAGGTCTCCTTTCAAGCATCCACAGCTCCAGCACGGGCTCCTCCATGGGCTGCAGGGGTTTTAGCTCTGAGTCCTTCCCCTGCTCCATGAGGTGCCTCCTCCCCTTGCTCTGCAGTGACCTTGATGTCTGCCTTGTCATCCCATGTTCTCGCTGTCTGGAATTTCTTCTGCGCAACAACTTCCAGTTCTTAAATATGTTATCACAGAGGTGTTACTGTGATCTCTAATTGGCTTGGCCCTGGCCAGGAGCTGGATGTCCCTCCTGGGGCCAAGTGTCATTGGCTCCCATGGGACAGGGGAAGCTTCCAGCAGCTTCTAACGGAAACCACCTCTGCAGCACCCCCACTACCAAAAAAAAATAATTCAGCTACAGAAACCCAGGACATGGGCCTATATGTAGCTTTTAGAGTTTTGCTGCTCCTAGAGTGAGAATATCCTCTGGTTTGGTATAGAACTACTACTACTTTTGCTCAGTAGAACTTTCAGGAGGTCATGGAGCTGTAGAGGGAGATGTTTTGTGGCCTTTTCATCAGACTCTGCTTTCTGTGGCAGCAGCAAGAAAAAGGAGACAGGAAACACACATGTGGTACAAGTAAAAATGATCATATAGGTGAAAATAGGTGGTAAAAAAGGATTCTCTAGTGAAGGGGTATTGCACGTGTGAGTCAAAAACTCACACATTTTGTGGGAAGTGAGGGAGGAAGGAGTTTGGTAATACAATGAAAAATGGTGAAGATTGGTGGAAGGAATATGGAAGAAAAGTGGGGTGTTTGTGAGGAGCCAAAGCATCAATCTCTCTTTCCACAGAGCAGTTTCAGAGATAGCCTCCCTTTTCCATTCCCTTCTCTCCCCAAAGACAAGTTACTGACATGTAATTACCTTAAACATACTGAGCTCCATGACTGTCCCTGTGAGTGCTTTTAGCCTGCAGCCCAAGATAAAGCATGTTATCTTAAAACCTTAATGAAATAGATTTATGTGACTGTGCTTCACTTCATCTTGTTGATGAGCTAAGAGAAAGTTCCCACCCCATTGGTGAGCTCAGCTGACCTGGGGCAGCTTAGTCAGTTGGGACCATCCAGCCACAGCCTGAAGTGTCCCATGAAATCCTGAGTGAGGCAAGTAGGACAATAACCATGGCCAGGACAGGGTGCAGTGATCACCTTGCCAGTCCTCCCCAGTGAGGCACTCAGTGCCAAAATCCAGAAGGAAAAGTGCCTCCTTTATTTTTTATGGGGGAGCTCAGTGTGGCTGCAGTGTTCCCACCCTCCATCACCCCTGCCCTGGAGCGAGTGGCTGTTGGATCAAGGTAACCTGCCAGACAGATGCACAGAGCAGGAGCCAGAGCTCCCTGCAGTGAAGGACAGGCCTGGACATGAGAGAAAATCAACAGCTCCAGTCTCATTCCTAGTGTGTGTTATTTGGCAGGTCTGCTGATGGAGCTAGTTTGACCCATATCCTGCCTGATTTTTAAGGTATTGCCATTAATGTCANAGAAGAGAAGAGAAGAGAAGAGAAGAGAAGAGAAGAGAAGAGAAGAGAAGAGAAGAGAAGAGAAGAGAAGAGAAGAGAAGAGAAGAGAAGAGAAGAGAAGAGAAGAGAAGAGAAGAGAAGAGAAGAGAAGAGAAGAGAAGAGAAGAGAAGAGAAGAGAAGAGAAGAGAAGAGAAGAGAAGAGAAGAGAAGAGAAGAGAAGAGAAGAGAAGAGAAGAGAAGAGAAGAGAAGAGAAGAATCACCTTTTCTCGATAATGAAGACTTTTTGCATTTCTGTTGACTATCAATCAGGTATCACATCAGACGGATAGAAAGCTTTACTTGTAATTGGGCTTAGAACTCTATTTGTCTCTCTCTGTCACTTCTAAATTTTGATTTTCACCCACTTGAAACCATATTCAAGGAGAAATGAAGAATAGTATTTTCCCTTAGAAGGCATATGAAATCAAAGCCCTGCAAGTGAATATGCAGTATGCCACACATTATTCTTTTTCGTGTCAGTATTTGCACAGCAGTCCTGATGGCACAGCAAGGTGACACACTGTCAGCAGTGAAGAAATTCAGCGGAAGACATTTACCAGTAAAAGATGGTTCAAACTACGAGGAGTTTTCTGACAGCAGGCTGGCATTAGAGTTAATCAGAATTTCCTTCTGTTGATCTTGATTCTAATCAGAGATAGGCTGGCAGACATCATGTACATACCTTGAAAAAATCCCCTGCTGCACTGTCAGTGCTCCTGCTTTAAGCTGGTCTAAATACCAAATGAAGCATGTCATGTTTTGTGTATGAGATTAAAACAGAGAGCCTAAATGTATTTTTATATCAGTCCCCTTTATTGAAAATCTCACATTTGAGCTTTCTGAATAGACGTACGAGGCAACCATCACTCTTTATCTGTAAATGCTTTTCTGGGAGGCTGAGCTTCAGCTGGATGACTATAAAACAACAGCCGTATAAACCTGCAAATTATGTGGCATGAAATGCCCTTGTAGCTGATTAGTAACCGCAGTGTTCACTCGTGGAATCCATTGAGATGTTCTAGGTATGAGCACTGCAATGTAGCCTTGATTTTATAACATTCACCCGGACAAACAGCTAATGCTCTTTGCTTGCACATCTGAACTCACAGAAGCACCTTCCTGCCAGTTACTTTCCGTTTTTCATCACTGACTGCTTACAATATATTGTACAGGAAAACCACCAGTGACGCACACACTTCTGTAGGAAATCATTACACAGATTCTGGATAAGACTGTGGCTGTGTTTTACAAGACACCTACCTTGCTGACTTAAGAGTTTTCTGAACAGGAATACCTAGAAGATATAGACACAATTTTGGCTCTTACTCTTCAAGGTAATAAGAAAGGGATTTGTTCAATAGGTGAAAGCAAATCTCCTTGAGAATCCTTTTGTCACAGTCGTATAGATTCTTATTAGTGTTAGTGCTGGCCTGACATGGTGTAGGTATGACTGATCTGTTCATATACTGCTAATGCAAGAGAATGTGTTGGGATCAAAGCTTGAGATAAGTTCTTGGTACTTCATTTTCCCTTTAGGCCAGGTGGTGTTGGGAACACGCCAAGGACACAGTCTGAGGGCCTGGCAATGAGACAGTTTTTCTTATTCACAGAGTAGCAACCACTTTTTTGTACCAGACACCTCTTTAAACTCAGTGGGAGCTCCTGCAGTAATGCACTATTAGCCTGTCCCTGCCATATTTCCTCATGACTCCATTGACCTTACAGTCAAAGGATTAGCATAAGAAAAGGAAGAATCATAATAATATCTTTTTTTTAAGGAAGAAAAGGAAGCCCAATAGTCTGAGATAGGCCAAATTCACAGTTCCTGGGACTTGGCATGGTGGCTGCTCTGTGCCCTGATAGTTCCTTAAACAAGCTTAGACTCCCACTCTTTGTTGGTGTCTTATGCCTTTTCATTGGGTATACATCATTACAAAGTGTCCCACCCCACCCCCCCACCCCCACATTGTAAATTATTTAGCAAATATTAAGTTTTTGTAGCAAAATTCAGGTATTAGTTATTCACTTGCCTCAATAGGCAGTTTCTGCAGGTTTCATAGAAATTATACTTTCAGTGGGATTTTTCTTGATATGGTGTCAACAAACTGCCAAATCAAAGGTGTAAGCTGAAAATATTCTTTAATTGTGTCTTGTCTCTCTAACATTCTGAGTTTCTACAGCTTCTCCACTTTATATTCCTGTTGAAAAAAGCACACAGAAGCCTATTCGATAGGAATTTATACACCTTGTTACATGAAGTCCTGAAGCATTTTGGACGATTTTCAATACTGAGTTCTGGATGCTCATAGTGATGAGTTTGTCGTGAGTGTGGGAGTCTCAAAGATGGGACCTTAAGCATCCGATTCCATCCCCCAGCACCCCAAAATCACGGCATCGATCTTTGGAGTGTGTTGTTTAAATAGTTATAAACACAGCCCAACCTGCAACCTCTGTCTTCTTTCGTGGATTGATGTTCTCAGGGGAGGGAGGGCTTAACTTCACTTTTCCATGCTTATTCCTTTTAGGTTCCATAGAGTCTTTGCCGTGGTAGTTCATGGAGAGAGCTTTGTTGAGGATTAGCAGTGACTGTATCTGTGGCTGGCCCTTGCTCAAATCAGACCAGGAGAGGGAAGTATCTAGCTAAATTCTGGCCCATAATTAATACATATGAGGAAATTGTGTTCTGCTCATGAACATTCCTTGAGGAAATAAAGATTAAATTTGTTAAGTAAATTATTCACTGCAAATTACTCGCTCAGCTTCACTTGCTATTCTGAGATTTCTGCAGTATCCTAGTTGGATCATGCAGGGAGAGGCATGGCCATAAAAGCAGAGGCTGAAGGCATGATTCCTTTCTAGTACAAAATATAAATCTTATTTTAATTAACATAAACAGACTAAGACACCCTGGGACTGCTTAGCATTAGGGAAAGCAATGTACAGCCCCAAAGTGTCTTTCAGTCTCCAGTTAAACTTGGACCAGATTTGTCTGAGGGACAATGAAAAACAAGTTGCTAATGTGAAGAAAGTCTCATTTCATTTGTTTTTTGACAGGTGGCCAGTCAAAAACCTTCAAACTGCTAAACCCTTCAATCTACTTCAATCACCCTACTTTCTAGTTTTACCAGAATAATCAAGTTTTGAAAGGATAAGTTTACACCTGCAGTTTAGGCTGGAAGTAATCTCTCCTTTCAGGGCAAGGTAACTGGATGGAGCCTCTAAGGGGTTGTGGAGCTGTTGCAACACTTTGACACCATGTGGGAGGGAGGCACATAAAGCACTTGAATATCCAGGACCATTCATCATGGTCCATTCATTAAAAATGAGTAATGATAATAATAAGCTATAAGGTATGTTGCCTTTTATAAATATAATGACAGTGGGAATCATTCTCATGGGGTCATCTTAATTATTTTTAAGTGGATAGCCTTTTTCCCCATAAGACTTTCCAGATAGAAGAGTGACATTGCCTGGTTATTTCAGGATAGAGGAGTCAATCCAAGCCCCATAAAATTCACCTGAAAACCTCTATTGATTTCACTGGGGTTTGGATCAGATTCAGTTACCTGCAGTCGTGTCCAACAGAAAACTAAGTATAAGAATTTTTCTTTTAATTTTACATAGATACTCATTCCCCTTTGAAAAATTAGCTCCAAATACAGAGGATATAAGCACCAAGCTTATTATTAATTTTTAATTCAAAGGAGCTCCTTTCAAAATGTATTGGTTAGCTAAATTAAATTAACTTAGTGCTATATATGTTTGATTTTCTTCACTTTGTTACTTTTTAAAACTAGTGTGGGTCACCCTTCCAAGGGCAAGAACATAATCAGGTCAGCTTTCAAGCAGCTATAATTTTTCTGATATGTGGATGAGGATAGGAAATAGATATGTGTGGGTACTATATCTCTTGAAATAGCCTCTTTCCTCCTGTTTAACAATAAATATTCTACAGAAAGGAAGCTCATATATTACTCTTCAGATGAGTTCCCATTTTATTAATCATGAAGATTTTAACAGTGGCCTGAGACAGGAAATCACAGTCTAATGATCAGCAGAGTCTGATTTAATCCTCACGTTTGGATCAGATTAAAAAAAGAAAGCCAATATACTGCAATGTAAGTCTAGGCAGATAAATAATCAAGTTTAATTACTATTGAACATACATACGGATTTTATAAAAACATATGACTCTACTGAATAACTAAGGCTGATTAAATATTCATGGTAAAACCTCCCTATGCTTAGAAACTTACACTGACATTTCAGGTATGTTTTCAAATATGGAAAAGAAACATGTCTCTCAGAATTCATAATTATTAATAATTATTAATAATATCAATTATTATGAACTCTGATGGGTATGGGATTTTTAATAACCAAACCCCCCACATTTAACTCTGTTTTAAATTAGTAGCTCAGATTAACATGTGAAGTAAAACATCTTGGTTAAACGGTTGAGGTTCAACACATACTCATTTGCAACCCACTCACCTAGAAAGTTTTTTGTTATATTTGACAGAATTTCTGTCCTTTACCTTCAGTTCCTTCTCCCCTACTTCTTACCAACCCCATTCTTTGATGGCCAGGAAAGGAAAACCTCATAATAACATTAGCATATAATAATTATTCTTTCATCAGTCAGTCTCAGTCCATCCAGTTGCCCATCCATCAGAATCCAAGGAACTTTTCTTAAACCTTTAAAGAGAAATCCAAGTCGTGAACTGAAGTAGGAATTAATCTGATGAGCACGTCCTTGGAGTATTCATATGGTAGAGGAGTAAGAAGAGACTACTTGCCTATCCAGCACTGTCTTCTAATGAGTGTTTCGAAAGGTTAGAGGTGTTTATGGGACTGGGAAAGGCAATCCTAAGAAATAAGACCTGTGCATTTCTTATCGGCTTCCCATCATCATTTCTTTGTGGTTTCACATTGGATGGTTTCTTGTTTTAGGTTTTCTTGACATTTGAGCTCCATCAAACCTGATATTAGAAGAATGATATAGAGAAAGAAAGGTCTGTGCACTGAGAATTTGGATTCAGAATTTTTATCTGGTCACATGCTTTTTTAAAAGTTCTTTTATTTATGCAAAAGTTATGAGTAAAAGCTGTTTAGAATATATTTGGTTGAGGGGAAAAAAAAGAAAATATTAAAATTTTGAAAAAAAATCACGGAAATTTTTTCTTGGCACGCGAATGTTTTTCTTGCAACTTACTAAGAAATGTATTTCTTTTTCATTTGTAGTAATCTTAACTACTTAAATTAAGGTTTAACTGAAACTCTGTGGGTAGCCCAAAAGTCTGGGGCTTTGAAATTGAGAATTTGCCTCCATCTTTCAGCAAAAAGTTCGGAGTATTTCATGGTTTCAGGTTTTGTGACCTATGATTCACAACAAATAAGTTTTACTTAGGATACTCAAGACTTTTGTTTGTCCTTGGGAAATAATATCGAACAAAATGAGGCAGAAATTCAAAGCTTTCTTAATACCTCCACTTTCCTTTGGCCTCTGGGCTGTTTTTCAAGAGGTTGTAGACGACCTCTGCCACTCTCCTCTGTCTCTTTGTTTTAAGTCTTGTGTTGTAAGACTTGCCTTTTTTCCCCTGTGACTTTGTCAGCTTATTGAGGACAACGGAGGACTGAAAAGTGCTGTTTCAGGGAGTCCAAATTCTGTGATGAATGACAAAAAAATTATTCCACCATGCAAAAGAAAAAAGATGGCTTGAGATACTTCCCTTCTCTACCAAACAGTGACCTTTAATCTCATTGCTTTTATTGCTTTACTGTAGAGCTAAGAGAGGAAAGGAGGTGGAGACCAGCTGGACCACACACCTGCAGTGCAGTGCAATAATAGCCCTTGGTCCTCTGAACATCAGCACACCTTCTTCACAACTGAGTCCCAACACAAATTGAAATAAAGGGTCAGGTAGAGTTGTAAGGCTGAGAGGGGAAAAATGAAATAGGAAAAGAGGATGATTTTTCTGGAGGTTGCCCAAAGTCTGAATGAGGTCTGATGATGACACAGAAGCAGAAAGTTTTAAAGCATTTCACTTTGAACCCTGTCCTCATTTACAACTCATCTCCTTGGTGCATCTCTCTCTTTCTTGTCCCAGTCACTTCCTCCCCTCCTTCCTCATCTCCTCCCCAAACGAAGCGTTCAGTTCACTCCCATGCAACAAAGCAGCTGCCTGAAGTCACATCCTGACAGAATAAGGAAGTAACCAATGTACACGTCTGCAGTACCCCCCGTTGTACTTAGTTTGGTCACAAAGGCAGGAGCAGTTGCACATCCTCTGGTTTAAACGCACGTTAAACATGTTGAAGAGAAAACCATCCAACGCGTCCGATAAGGACAAAAGTCAAAAGCCAAAGGTAAGGTGGTTTAATTTTTGTTGTCAATGAATAATAACAGCAATTTTTACCAATTTTTAAGAGGGGGGTTTCCTTTTAATTCCTAGCTTGAGGATTTCCTGATGTGCTAGCAAGTGCCTCAGTGCTATAATCTCAGGATTCTATTTGTACATCCTCATAAATAACAGTACGGATCCAATTCAAGGAATCATCATTATGAAGCTGCTATAGCTGTGCTAAAGAGTCCTGATATTGGACTTTATTATTTTATGTTCTTCATCAGTCTTTTAACAGAAGGGCTCACAAAATCTCCTCTTTCCCTTTGATCTATGATAAACTGAAGATGTCCCAGAAAAAGTGAAAGAATCAGGGAAGAATTAGAAAAGCTATTAAATTTGTTCCTTATTTTAATAAATTTGCTTTTGCATCACCGTAACCAAAGGAGAAGAGGGTTCTTGGCAATCAGTGTTTGTAATCTTTATTTCTCTGGGAATTATTAAAATTTCAGCCTGAAAGCAATACTCTGAATAAATTGATAATGCGCTACACTGGACGCTTTCCACAATCTGGAATTGTGAGAAAAAAAGTGAGAGTTTTGCAAGAGGCACAACAATGTAAACTGTTCTAGGAATTTATTTTCTGTCCCTGCACTGAGTGCAAAATGACCTCCTTGTGTTGTATTGCTGAAGTGAAATGGCTGCTGCTCGACCTGAGTGCTTCAGTATCCATTTTTGTCTCAATCTATCAGTGCTGAAAATTTAACAAGGAGGTTAGAAAAGCCTTTTAGTACTTCTCTGCTCTCAGCAACTCGGCGCCTCCAAGTTTACAGATGCATCTTCTCATTATTTGGGAATACACTTCCCTTAGTAACTTTTGCGTCCTGAAAGATTATTGCAGTCACTGTTCCAGCAAGAATGTCTTCTGGCTTTATACAGCATTGGCTTTTCCATATTGCACTTGCCGTTTTAGACTATGACTCATTAACAGTTAAAATTAATGGGTTTTTGCCATGGATTTGAAGCTATTTTGAATCCATTTTCCCACATGTTTAAATGGGGGTTTTTTAAGCATTTCACTGGTTGGTTTGCTAAGCATTTTCTTCTGTTCAATCATCATACTTTTTTTAATGGCAGAGAAGAAGTATAATTAATAAATAATTACACTATAGATTAAACAAGAAATGACCATGAAAGACTCTGTAGATGGGCTTTGTTTTCCTGCCTGCTAAATATTTTCAAAAGCCTTCCAGAATAAGATATTCTTAACAATAGTCTGATTTTCCTTTTTAAAATTTTTTTTCTTCACAATTAGTTATTCATTCATTCCATGCTATTAAAATGCTGGCATTGTGGCTTCTCAGGTATACATACATATATATAAGATATTTGTATATGATGTTCATGATTGAGTAGGTGTAAAGCAGGGATAAAAGGAGTCCAACCACTTGACTGGGTGTCCAAGCTGCTGACTTTGCTGTGCTGCCTTTGTCTTATTGTGTTTAAAAAAATGGAAAGGTCTTGGTGAAGTGTCTTGGGATATCTCTCTGTCTCAGTCATGTCCTTTGAAACACTTCCCTCACTGCAGACCCACTTTTGCACAGAACTGTGTAAACTTTCCATGCTTTTGCTCAATGTGCTATTCACAAACAGGGCATTGTAGAAGATACCCCCACACTGCATAGAATAAAAATTTACTTTGCTGTAGTGAGTTTTGAAACTTGTCCCATGGAGGCAACGTAAATACTTTACTTGCTTAATGCTGAATTGGGTAAGAGGTCCTCACCTCTTGACAGAAGTCACAGGATTTCACAAGTGACTTCCCCAGATCACGTCCTGCTTGCCCTGCTCTGAGTAGACAACATTTGGTACCCCCTCCTACTCACAGGTCAGGATTCCATTGCCACTGTGGAGCTCTTGGGCTACCTCACTTTGCCTTTAGGCAGCTCAGACATCCCAGTGTCTCCAACACATTCACACAGGGCCAGCACAAGACCCGTGGGAGAGCCATAAGGTCTGGAATGTTGAATGAAAATCAGGTTTGCTACCTTAGACCCTCAAAGAGGACACCAAAAAGACCTTTTTAGGTAACTGAATCTTAACCACGGCAACCAGTTGTCTTTATCACAACTGTGTGTACTTCTGTGCATTAATTAAATTGTTTCACCAAGGGTTTCTTGTTAGTCCCTTTGGGTTTATTATTCTCTGTTGTGAAGAATGTTGGCATCCAGTAATGCCTTTCGATAAGAACGAAGGAATACGATGCAAAGCTGGTGTTACAGCCCTTCTCATGGCAATTCACTGTCCCTGTATAGAGCCCCTCATAGTGGTGGGCAAGAGACAAATGCAGGAGTAATATGGGTTTTCAGTATCTAACTGCCAGTTCTCTATGTGCAATGCATTGACCTTATTTATTATCGTGGTGCTTAAGGGACTTCTGCAGACATGGTAAGTGCTGCGTAGACAAAAAGATTATCTTAGCACTCAGTGTCTGCTGTGAAAAGGTTGGTCCTAGTACTGAATTAGTACTGTTGCAGGTTTTTTGGTTATGCAGCAGGATTTCACTAGTGCTGGAGTCACGCTAATAACTTTTTTGAACATCTGTCAGCTTTTGCGTGTGCATGGATATGCATTTAACTACTGAATGCATTTAGTGTAAGCTATATAAACAGTCATTGTTAGGCAAAAAATACATCTACACCTGGTGTCATCCGAGAGAAATGGGAGAGAAATAATTTCAAAAGAGATACTGGAAGGATTCTGATCCTTTGCAAATGTTTATCATTGCAGCTGCAAGTACTAGTATGGATCTGTACATTTATACCTTGTACATTGGTGGAGGATTCCAGATAACAGAATTAAAAAGGAAAAGTCCTAAGGGTTAAAATTACCCTGCTTAATATTGGAGGGCTAAGCTCTCTGTTTCAAGCCTATCTAATGTAACCTACCTGTCTGCCCAGGACCTTAAATGATTTTCCATCACGACAGAGCCTGCGCACCTTCCACCCCTTCCTTCAGGGAGTCCTTCCCTGCCCTCCTTTCATTTCTGCCAGATGGGACACGGCTTGGTTTACTTGGTGTAGCTGTTGTGAGCTGCAGAATTATTTGTGGGCAGGTGAGGTCAAACAAACCAGGTCTTGCACTCAGCCCTGAGGCTGATGGTCAGGCTGGTGGCTGGAGTCCCTCACTGCAGGGAGGGCAGGAGTGCATTGCTGGGCTGTTTGTTGCAGAGCAGGAAAGCAGTAGGGGTGAGGATGTTTTTACCAGGTGGGTTTCACCTGTGGGTCTCTGCAGTCTGTCCCACCCCACCTTGGAGAGCTGGGGCAGAGGAGAGCAGCTGGCTTGGAGGGTGAAGGACTCCTGAAATCACCTGGATTTTAGCCTCTCTGACCCTTATCATGTTACAGACGGCAGTGCATCTGGAGAGTGGATTGAAGCAGAATTAGAATTATGGTAAGAAAAAAAAAAAATTTTAGAAATTATACAGGATCTAGTTTTCTTTTTTCTTTTTTTTTAATAGCTTCAGGCAGCACTATACAAATAAAACATCCTTGAAGCATTTCACAGGTACTCTGCATTCCACTTTGTACTGTTTTACACGTTTGATCAGGTGCAAATAATCTGCAAAACATCCCTGCATTGTCTTGCCCACTTCACACGACATAATGTGCTGGGCAGAACCCTCTCCCTCTCTCCCTCTCTCCCTCTCTCCCTCTCCCCCTCTCCCCCTCTCCCTCTCCCTCCCTCTCC
>VWZG01000661.1:107282-136396 GCA_013396735.1 Grallaria varia | reverse complement strand
TCTCTCTCTCTCTCTCTCTCTCTCTCTCTCTCATTCTCTCATTCCTCCGGACAGGCAAACTTGAGAACCGCCTGATGATTCTTGGCTTTACTTCAACGTGAAACAAAGACGACTTTGTGCCATTTTTTTCTGGCTTGGCTGGAGAAAGTCTTGTGTCATTATCCTACATGACAGTTGATCTGTGTTTATGCTAAAGGTTTGAGACGTTTTTGTTTCCTTATTCTGCTTCCAAATGTGCTTGGTGCTTTAAACTCAGCTTACTTCTGGTGTGTAAGACAATTCAGGGTCAATGCCTTTGCATTTTGTTTAGGCAAAAATGTGTCCAAGCTTCTAAGTAAATCAATATTCACTTACTTAGGTGATAAACCACTATTTGTTTTCAGGGTTAAGAGAAAACAGTGGCAAGTCCAAGGGGAGGAAACATTTTAATATGCAAATTAATTCCACAGTACGGTTTCATAGCAGTAATTTTACTTTTTATAAGCTTTAAATGAACCCTGACTTCACAGAAGTCAATACACATTTTTGCCATAGACTTGAGGCCAGAATTACCCCTTTTTATAAATTCTTCAGAGAAGGCCTGATCCTGATTCTGAAAACAGTAAAATGAATAAATTAGCTGTGATCCCATTGATTTCAGTGGGATTATCTGAGTAAAGTTTATCGCTTGCCTAAGTGTTTGGAGTTGTAGTGCAGACAGATGCTATAAGCAAGTTTTTTGGTGCTTTATTTTTCTCAGACAGTGGCTTGTGCCTCTCCAGTGGGGAATACTTATTAAAGAAAAGAAAATAGAAAATAGGTACAGCAAACCTAAACACCAAAAATAATTCAAGACATAATTAGATCTTCTGTAGGACAAGATCTGCAGTCTAGAGATTGCTCGGTGTTAATGAATATTAACTAGGATTTATCCTTGAGTGAGGAAAGCTGAAGGTTTTAATTTTATTTCAAAGGTAAAGACTGGTAGAGTTATGAAGTTTTATATTATTTTATTTCCCCCTGAAATTTCGAGTGCATAATAAATGAGCCACAGATGCTAATTTTCACAACCACGACTGAAGTGATGTTCGTTTCCATTTGCATTTCATTCTAACAATGACGAGAGGTGATGAGTTGATGATAAGCTGTTTCCACCTTACTGCCCGCTGTGCAAATTTATGCTTATAGGCAAAGATGACACATAGTTCTGTCATTAAAGGTCTTTACTGCATTGCCTCTTGAAAAAAGACTGTTTGTCAAAATCCATTTGAACTCTGTTAAATAAGTAGAAACAGATGACAACATCTGGGAAGTATTTTCAAGAACCTGGCTTATAGTGTAAATACCTGTGGGCCTTTATCAGAGACGGTTCAGAGAAAGAAAAAATGATGCTTGTAATAACCATGTATGTCTAGACGGGGAAGGAAGGGATTACAGGTGACACTTCAGAAGGTGTTTTCTGTCTCCCTTCGGCTTCATAAAAAAGTAGAACAAGGTTAGAGTTAACCTTGGGTTATTCTCCTTCTGTGAATGGAAGGCTCTACAATCATATTACTGCTCCTCCTACTTCTGGTATTTTTTCTTCGTTTATATTATCATTTTGCTTCTTGCTCATCAGATAATTTTATTTTTTTTCTGGCAGTAGTTTCAGAAAGTTGTGTCTAAACATTTATGTTGGAATATCTCTTCTAGTAAGGTCTTGAAACTTGGGGAATTATGTTTTCTCACCAGAAAGTCGGGGTCCAGAGTCTTTGTGGGGAAAGTACAGCTGTCTCTCACCTACCTTGGCAGAAGCCTTATTAGGATGACCAGACTCTACATTTTGATGCTGACATCAAGACAAAGGCTCATTGAAGGGCTCACATAACTCTTGACTAGCTTTTGTGTCAAAGGAAAAATTATATTGGTGGCCTGTACCGCTACTGACCTCTTTTGTGTGTACCCTTGATTACAGCACCTTTTAAATTTTCACCAATCTTGCACAATATTCAGGTAATTTCTTGTTTCTTCCCTGTCTGGTTTTTCCTTCACTAGCCAGGCTTAAGTTCTGAATAGCAGAATATTTTAAAACAAGCGAGAGTAAATCTCCTGAAAGGAATATTGACACATTAATATTAATTTTGCTTAGAGTAACAAATCAAGTTCAGTTCTTTGTTTGTTTTCCTAAGCAAGTAAGAGCATTTCAAGAAGTACGTCTGAATCACCTTACCCAGCCATTTTTAGAAACCACATCATTTATAACTGGATTCTCTGATAAATACATAGCACAACTACAAAGTGACATAAATCAGCATCGGTTGCTTTCTAATTCTTTAATTAGCTTTATAGAGCAGTTGACTTCAATATTTTGTTTCTAGGAAACCTAAAATACCCCAAATTAAACATTGGTCAGGATGTCTGTCATTGCTGGGAAAAAAAATCAATAGCTACTTATGGGCAGGACTGGGAGAGGATGTGGCCTACAGTTTGCTGTGGGTTTCAATACTTTTCTAGGAATCTGTGTCACAGCATAAATCCAGACCGAAGTCGTTATAAAGCCTTCACTTGTCAGCTTGTATAAGCAATTTGTGGGTGGCTACACACACTTCACCCAGAGGAAACAACTCCTTGGTGTGTGGGCAGAAACCCCTGGGAATACTCACTCCTGGGAAGGGTAAAAAAGTCTTCTGGGTCTCTGTAATCACAATATCTCTTAACCTTTATCTTCTAGAAGGCTGCAACGAAGACAGCAGAGTTACTACAGCTGTTAGAAACAGTTATACTCCATTCCACAAATTATCAGTGTCAGTGTTTTTGATGGACATTTTGCTGCTTGGCACCAGGCTACAGATTATATATGCTCTGAATATTTAGTAAGTCTTACAACCTTCAAATCATCCTAATGGAAAACTCTGTCTCGTGCATCAGATAGAGGTGTGTTCTATGTATGTTGTTATGCCACAGGAATATAGATATCAGCTACCTTTTTTTCCCCAAGTGAAATCTCCTCTCTATACATGCATGCTCTCACCATTCTAGCTTTTTAAAAATCATATTCCATTTACAGTGCACTCAAGAGCACGTTCTTACTATTTTTCTTCTTCTCAAACTTGGGACTGAAATTCCACCTTAGGGAAAAGTTCGGAGACTGCTTCAGGGAAGTTGCTTCTTTGACTATACATACTACATGTCTTACTGCCACCTTTTCCCCCTAGCCCTCTTTGGTTTATTCCATGGATACACAGAAAGATGGATAAGTACTTCACCTGTACACAGTCTTCAGGCTACGTAATTGCCAGTCGTAGCATCTTCTGGCACCTTTCTGGTAAGCTGAATGTCAACAGCAAAGGGTCTTCTATCTCTAATCATCACCCAGCACTGAAGTTGATAAGTTTTCTCTTGGAAGAAGATCTAGTGATCCTCCTCCTATTTTGCACCATTATGTTTTCTGTGTGGAGTTTTAGTCCCGTTCCTACTCTTCTATGTCTTCACCTCTTTTATCATCTTCGCAAGAACGACCATATTACCTCACACTCCCAAAGATTTCCATGAGATGCTGAATGGTTACTTCCTGGAGAACTGTAGCAAGCTGAAAGTTCCTCTACTTGGTCATGCTGACCTCATTCAGAAAGTTTGCCGTTCTTTCAGGTATGTGGAAAGAGAAGTGAGACAGGAGATTATTGGAGTACTTGAGGCTTTAGGATTCTCTAGTGTTTTTCATGGAGAAGATAAACACTAGAGGAGTTCTGTTCAACCAGAAAACATGGCAAAGCTATAGTGCAGTTTCCTGCCTGGCCTCTACCATCATGTCTGAGATAGAGATGGAGTTTTGTCACTGACGGCCTGCAGCCCTGAGACAAAGAAATCGGCTTCACTTAGCAACAGCACAGCCAAAAGCAGATGTGTGAAGGTGAGATGGCAAAGTGCCTGAGAGAGCTGAACGAGCTCACCCAACCTGACTCTCTGCTGCCTTCACCTGTGCAAAGTGGATGCTGAGCTTTACCACTGATGAACTGCTTTCACTCGCTGCAGCTGTGTTGTTTTACTCTTATACTTCTGTCTGTCTGCCTCCTTCTTTAAGATCAGCTGTTAAGTCTAAAAACTGCTTCACAGGGCTGGAAAGAGGACACGGTTCACAGATGGATGAGAAGCTCAGAACCTGTGTAGAGGGTGCATGAAATGACTGGTGATGGCAGAGCAGGCATTCAGCTCTAGTCACAAGCACATGGCAAGGTCCTTCTGATGGTGTCTATTGGCGTGCCTTCATTATTTTCTTCTTGCCTCTGTAATGGAGTTTATATTTGCTTGATTAATATTTCTTGGTAATTGTGGCAAAATGTTTGAAAACTTTGTATTTGGGATTTTAGTATCTAAAGGAATGGGAATAGGCAACATCTCCCGACCTGTTGGGGAAAGCTTAAAACCTTGTAACTGGCACAATCCCCTTTGCAGTGATAGGGCTGATTTCAGTAGGATTTGGAGTAGGGCCTTGAATTCAAGGTTCAAAGAACACCTCGAAGCCCTCACTGCTGTCTCTGTTACGGTATCATCATCTCAGTGCTGAGTGTCTCTCAACTGCGTGTGGTTTTCTTGGAGGTTGCAGGAGCAGGGGAAAGGGGAAGAGCTCAGTCTCAATTTTGACACGTCAGAAGGAAAACACACTTCACGCACCTGGTACATTTGTTTTTCATGAAATGAAGCTGTAGTTTTCCACTGAGCTGCAATCACAGTAACCCCATGCCACAGACATAATCAAATGGAGAGAGGGGAATTGATGTGTCCACACTGGTACCATTTTCTGTGCCCAGTACTGCAGGGAGCTGTTGATTATATTAATTCCTTTCCAGTGTATGAGTAACCTGAACAGAATCAGGATGCTATCTTGTCTTCAGATGACTGGATTTTTCCCTAGGATTGCAGTTATAGAGCTTATACTCAAAGAAAACCCAGAATTTAACACATACTAACTTCTAAACTAAGAATTATTCTTACATAGTTCCAAATTACAAGGAAACCGTAAGCTGGCAACTGTCTTTCAGCTTCCATAGTGGTCCAAAACCAAAATGTTACTGAACTTATTTTATGAGTTCAAATTTCCAAGGAGCATATTTTAGATTCCCAAGCTTAAATTGTGCAAGCATGTCCCGTTTTTGAAGCCTGAGAGGCTGCAATGAAGTGCCACACATGCTTTCTTCAACTGCATATAAGGATAACTTTGGCCCATGGATGAATGACAGTAATCCAACATCAGAACTCAGCCATCTGACAGAAGAGGATACATAAAAAGGGGAAAAAATGGTGACTCTGGTCTACATTTCAAAGGAGTCAAAAGTTAACCTACTGTAATGAATATACTATATTATTTGTTTGATGGCTTGTTTGTTTTATTTTTCAAGATAAGAATAATTTAAATAAATGGACACATAGATCTGATGAAACACTTAAATTCACAGTGACTGATGATAGGTGCTGCACTGAATTTTGCTTCTCTATTGTAGTGCATCACCATTAAGGCAATTTCAGCTAATCTCGCTATGGATTCATTAATCAAGTGTAGTCAGGATGTCTGAAGGGAGATAATGAGGGGGGAAAATGGCCTATTGTTTGGATCTTATTCTTCAGCTAGTTAGTTTGTTAATCATGTTGCATAATATTTGTACCCTGATAAACAAGTTTGAGTTGCAATTAGTTATCATAACAGACGACTAGCATATTTTTATTTATTTACAAGTTCTAAATTATTCCACAAATAGATCAATTAACTTTGTGTTATCTTTACATCACATGCCTAAACAGATTTCCAGCCTGTAGTATCAGTTAACAGTGACACAGAAACAAGGTAGTCCAGTAGCATTTTAAAATTTCCTCCCTTTATCCAAAGAATCAAGCATCCATGGAGACAAAGTCCCTAATCCTACATCTTTTCTTTAATCACTAACATCCTAAATGCATACTGCAGTATCAGCAGTCCTTAATGCCTTCTGAAATTTCTCCTCTAAAAAGTCTAAGAAAAGATTTGTTCATTTTTTACTTACTTTTTACTCATTTAGGATTGCATACTGTATATCTGCTCCACATAAAGCTGTCACTGTATTACCTAAAAAAAAAATAAAAAAAATAAAAAATTCGAGGTTCTAAGAGCCTGGTGGGGCTGGAGACTGCTGAAGATGGGAATGTTTATAAGCTCTGTAATATTAACTGCAGCACTCAACCTCAGGTGACATAAAGCATGCAAAAAAGAACTTTCTGTCAGTTTTATTATTTCTAAAAAGGTTCCCCTTGAAAGAGAAGAGTGACCTTGCTCTGCTGAGCTGACATATGCCACTGAATTAATGGCTAAGCTTTGCTGTAGGGAAGCTTGCAGAAACATTAGAACTCCAATGGCTGAGTTTGCTGTGAACATTAATCAGGGGAACCAACATGATGTATCAAACACTCATTTAAAAGTAATAAAAACTAACTTCCTTTCTCCCCCCATCCTCCAAGTTCCTTAGAATTAGCTTATTGTTGGTCATTACCTGTTGTCAAGGGTAAGACAGCAGTGTGGCAGTAAAACTTGTTTAAGGCTTTTCTACAGTTTTCTTACCCTCCAGAAAAAGAACAAACGAGCTTTTGGGACGGTCAGATTTGACCATGACTTAGAGGCTTTTTTTCCAATCTTGTTTCCATCTGGAAGGTCATTTGAAGGAACACCTTCCACTGAAAACGTGCTTCCTTCCAGCAAGGAATGCAGGAGCTGCCTTTCATCCTCAGCGACTCCCTGGGAGCAGGACCGACTCCCACGTCACGCATGAGCAAAGCATAACATAGGCAAGGAGGATCTTGCTGCTGGTGAAATAATCACTGTGAAGGCTCCTGTGTGTCTGTGGTACAACGGTCAGGTTGCAGAGGCTCTGAGCAAACCACTGTCTCACCGGGCAGGAGTGTTTTCTGCCTATCCCGTGTCATTCCGCTCTGGGGTGAGTGTGCCACAGTCGGCAGCTGTAGCCGCTCCTCAGGCTTTCCAAAGGGAATAGGAAACCCCTCCAGCACGCTGTGTCTCCCTGTGCTAGTCTGAATGTGGTCTATGAATAACACGACCAGGCAGTAGGGTCTCCATTGCCCCTTCCGCTGAGCAATCATGGCAGTCACATTCCTGTCCTGCTCCAGGTGTGCTGGACAGGCACGGGGGTCCCTTTAAAACTGAGTCCTTGGGGGCTATATTCTTCTAATTTTGCCTTTGGGCATATATATTTTTGTCTTCATTTAAAGCCTGCAAACATGCTTGTGAGTCATTTCTCTCGCACAGGAAATCCAGCCAAGCCCTGCAAGGTCAGGACCTAGATAACACGCAGCATTAATAAAACCATGCTGTATAAGTAAGCAGGGAAAGGACTTTAATTGAAGATAGGTGATTTGGGTTTAAAGTTTAAGAATTCATCTGCGAATTCATCTGGTTTGAAGAGGAGAGATTTTCAGGAGAGGAAAGATGTTGGTATTTAAGGGATTAAAGATCAAAGCCTGCAATGCTTGCATAGTGTTTAACCAATCTTTTCTCAGGCAGCGCTCCCCTTTACTGCAGTGATGGTTTTGTGGAGAGTAGATTTCAAGGCTTGTCCCTCAATGATGTTTCTGCCCATGTGTAAATCAAGGGTAAAAAAAGGATGGCAGGAAGGTAGAAGTGCCCATCATGCCAAATCCTTAACTGTCACTTTCATAGCTCCTCTGAGTTTGTCACACATCCTTAACCTTCTTTTAATGTCATTTTCTTTTCATGGTTTTGTGTGCCACTGAAAGTCACTTTTAATTAAATGTCATATAAATAATAAAGTCTTAATTACATAATTATTGCAAATACCTGTATGCACACTCCCAGAATTGGCTAGACTGCCAGAAGAGTACTTGGAGTGACTTTTCTCACTGGGAACTGAGAGTGCTCTGCAGCAACTGGGCAGGAATGATGGGGCTCAAAATTCAGGGTCAATGTTTGTTTAAAGAAAGACGAGTCAGATCCCTTCCCTCCCTTGCACATTTTGCAACACTCACTTGCACGAAACTTTCCTACTCTTTAAGACTGATGTTTCTTAAATTGCTTCTTTATTTAGTTCCTCACAAACTTGTTTAATGAACACAGCACAGGTTTTCCCAGATGGAATTGGCTTTTTGCTCAGGCATCCTATGCGGCTTTCCTCCTCCTGAGGAAGACTTGCAGACCTTACCAAGCACCTCAGCCTCCTTTAACTTCAGGAATGGCAGTTCCCCCCTTGCTCTCAGCTGCCCCTGTGCAAGGTGCCCCTGGAGAGCACTCGAGGCCGGGTTTCTGGTGGAAACTCTGACGTGCAGGCTGCGTTATCAGGAACTACGTGCTTCGTGTCAGCAGAGTTTTGGCTTGAGGGGCCGAGGCTGGTACCAGATAGAGGTACTAATAAAACAGCTGCTCAGTGTTTACTTTGGAGAGCGCAGTTTGTTCACCTGGAGGAGCATTAGGTACAATTAACTCATTATTTAATCCGGCTTTTCTTTTCCAGTCCTTTTTCATCACTTAAAATTGCTCTGAGCTTCATGGTGGCAGTTTTGCTCAAATTCCGCTTTGCCCCCCTCTTTCCCCACCTCCATGCACTTACTGAATACCAGGCCATGATAACAACCAGTCTTTTATAGAGTCATTTTTAAGCCAGTTAAAAATGCCAATTCAGTAGATTGCTCTATTTGAGTTAGCAAGAACAAGCTGTATCTTTTTTATTGCTTTGACTGGCGAAGTGCAAGGTTTAGGCCAGGTTTTGTGTGGGCTATAAAGTTATATTAATAGATTGGTTAGTGCTCAGAAGTTCTGTATGTGTAACTAATGTGTAAATAGGAAAAAATCCCTGATGTAGAAAGGTCACGATGTCTTCTCTTTCGTTGCTTCTCTTACTCTTGTGAGAGTTGCTTCATCTTGTATGCAAATACTCATTCTTTACACAGAAGTAAGGGGATTTTTGGTGGTGGAGTTGTTAGAGTTNGTTGGTTGGTTGGTTTTTTTGTTTATTTCTTTTCACAGAAGATTCCAATAGCTAAAAATTGGTATCTTGCCATCTGGGGAAGTAGGAGACAATTCTTTTGATTAGCTATGCAAGAAGATAAGCTATCAGAGTGGAAATGTTCATCCCTACTTGGTAACTCTTAATTTCAGTTTTGGAGTAGTCTCCTCCTTCTGAAGGGACTAGGACCATCAGAGAATAGATGATGAAATGAATCAAATTCTGATCTCCACTTATCTCCATCAATCAGAGCAGCAAGAACAGGCTGTTCTCTTGAGGGCTGCTGTGGCTCCTTCCAAGAGAGAGGGAAGGAGACAAGTGTCAGTGGCAGGCAAGGAAAGGGAGCAACAGGCTGAGTTGCCTTTCTGTTACTCCCAGTGACCACATTTGCCCCTATACAGCTTACACAATTTGGGTAGTATAAGGGTGAATGGAAGCTACAAATGAAAATGCTTGGGGGAATTTGAAGAGATTTACTTGTGTGAGAGGGTCAGTACAAAGCCACTGCATCATGCTGGACTTAAAAGATGCTTTGAATAGGACTTGAAGCAAAATATAATAGGCTAGAATTTCTCACAGCAGGGAACCAGATCGCTGAGCAGCATGAGTTGTCCAAGGGAAAATACGAGATGAATATCACCCATAATGATTATTTAGCAGGATCCCTGCTGTCAGTTTTGGCTTAAAAGCTGTCTTTAGACACAGAGAAGCTCAGACTAGTTTCTCATAAGAACTAACTGACTTCTCCTATGGTACATCCTACAAGGGAAGGATGTTTTATAACAGAAAGACATGTATTTAAGGACCTATTGTTGTTGTATTACTATTTGCATACCATACCATACTATTTTCCAGGGAAAATTATAGGGTATTTACAGACAAACCCGACCATCAACTGCAGACTGTCCAAATTAAAATAAACTACAATTACATAGCACTTATCCCTTTAAAAGGATTATTTAAAGTTCCAGGATTTCAGGGAATAAACAATACAGGAGAAGATGGAAGAAAGATTTAAAATTCTGAAAAGCGTCTTTGATATTTTCTATTATGTTGATTTGGTATACCAAATGGGAAGGGATGAAAGTTAGTGCATTGATTTATAGAAATTATTTAATCAGTCCTTGTGTGGGGAAACACAGTTGTTTCTCCCCTGCTCTTGCCTCCATTAGATTTTACTGAGCAAATTCCTATTTGCTTAACATATCTATTGGTAGCTCTTGCATGAATCAAGTGAGAAAAAACACTTAACTTTATAGGATACTGAATCCTGGTATCAAAAGTCAATAGCATATTTTCTCCCAGTAGCTTTGCATTTATTTTAAAAGCTTCCCTTCACCTGGAAATAAGGCCTGCCCCTACCTTCACAAAGTAGGTGTTCCCTGACACTAATGCAGTGACTGACACTACTGAAAGTAATAGTTCATTCTCTTTTCAGCCTGGAGCTCCTAAATCTGCTTTTTGTTATCAGTATAATGGGGTTGGATACATTTTTAAAAGGTGGTGCCTATTGATTACTTAATGGAAAAAGTTAGTATAGAGAATTGCTGAAACAGCCCTATTTAGTGCTCTCCAGTGCAGCAAGACCATTATCTAGAACAGTGGAAATCATCCTGTAACCCTTATTAATATTTAATAGTGCTGAAGCAACACTGAAGTGCACTACGAAATAGCCCAAGGCTTCTTACATGTAGGATATAAGGTTGTTTTGAGGGTCGAAAAAGAATAACCGATTTCCCTGTGCTCAAGCTGTTTATGGGTAACACCAACAATAAACAATGTTTTTCCTCTTGTTCCTTTTAAAGTATTTGCAGCACATCTGCACTTTAATACACAGTTATTCCTACTAGACATACTGAAGTGATTGAACGCAACAGAAAGGTCAATGTATGTTTAGAGGTCGCTGTGTGAGACTATTTCATACTTTCCCAATATTGCTGGGAATCCCAGCCTCTCTTTCTATCCCTCCCACTCCATGCTGCAGGGCACATTTGGCTGGGTTGACAAGCTAGTGAAAGGTGTTAATCCTGTCTAATAGAACCATAATCCTTGGGGCTGTGTTTTTATATCATACTATTGAGCTAACCCCTTGTCACAGGATATTGTTCATCTACTTAATAGCAAAGTTCTTTATGGGAATTTTAGATAAAATTAAACTGTGCAATCCAAATTGTCTTTTTCAATTTCATAAGGTAAAAGCAACCAAATAAACCCACAACGTTTAGCCAACCAATATTTTCTGAGAGATTACAATCAATTAAGGGGAGAGCTGTGTGTCTTTTTTCTTTTCCTTTCTTTTCCCCTCAGTGAATAGTAAATGTCATTTTACTTGTCCAAAAATATTCACAAATCTGGGTCAATTTCTTCAAATAACCTTTGGCTGGAAATATTTTTCAGGTTAGATGTGCCCAGCAATGTAGGGGAGGGAAAAAAAACAAACAAAAAAAGATGTTATTTCTCTTTCACTTCAGCTTCACTGCTTAGACTATGGAGCTGAAATATGGGTACACTTTCCTTTTCCATCTGGCTGGGCTCAGGCCTCTCCCACCACTATGACCACACTAATTTTTTGGGGGGAGATAGCAGAGCTGGTTAATAAATAAGTATGGGAAAACAGGGAATATAACAGCAAGGAACTTTTATTTTTCAGCTGTGTCCCAGGGGACGCTAATTTTCTTCTTCTCGAATGGATAATTTAAATCAGAGTACTTTCACATGGTTTCCTGCAGCTTTTCTTTGTCATATAATTTTTTTCCTCTATAAACTATTTTTGGTTTAAAAGTGACTGCATGAAAGAGATAAGAGAACTAACACGGAGAGTAACCCTGTGATTTATGAGCAGGGCCCCAATAGCACGGGGTCCTTCCTGGATGGGAACACCAGGGGAGGTATGTGTGTGCTCGGAGTAGCTGGTATCAATTTGATGAACTCCTTCCTTAAGATCAGGGTGCCATCTTGCTACCCTGTGCGGCATCAGGAGCCTGACGATGCCACTGGTGAGTCCTACAGGGCAGGAGCTGCTGCTGGGAGAGGTGAGAGTAAGGAGACAGAGCAGCAAACAGCAGTCTGGCAGCTGTGGGCAGAACAGCTGCAGGGTTGTGCCCACACCCAGAAACTTGCCAGCAGCTGAAATCCTGACTTAGGTCTCGATTCAAACAGGTCCTTGGTTTTCCAGCTTTCCAGAGGACAGCACTCATAAAGCCTGAGTGGGGAACTGGGGCACTGGCACAGCAAGGGCAGCGTTCCCTGCAGTGCTCAGTGTTTGGGCAGCTCTGCTCCTCTTGCTGAGAGGTTTCTCCTTGATCTCTCTGGACGTGGGTCCATGTTGGCATTAAGTGTAACTGCAGTGCAAAGGCAGGCAATGGGACTGGCTATTGAACCAGTCCTTTTCTCCTCCTCTTTTGTTACCAAAAGGATGACCTACTTCAGTTTCTGCTGAGGCTACCTCATGAAAATTCTTGCCTGGTGAAGATTGGAACGCTGTAATAGCAGAGCCAGGAGCTCACAGGCTGAATGGAAAGCAGAAGGAGGTAGCTGGGGATGCCAGGTGAAGAGGGCACAATGGATGCTTTAAGGACCTGAGGGAGATCAAAACACAACTCATGTGGCCGGGGAAGAGAGCAAGGAACAAGAACAAGGGACTAGTTAGGCTGAAGTCACAGGGGCAAGGCAAAAGGATGAATAAGTACAGGAAAATCTGTAGCTGGGTAATCTGAAATAACTTATTAAATCAGGCAGGATGTGTATTTATTTTGCGATTTGCTATTTAGTTCAGGTTTTCTTTTTCCTCCAGTGGGGATTTTGAATGCTCAAAAATAGACTATGATATTGCATATAATAATAAGTCCTGTTCAGAAATTCTGATACTTCATTAAAGACTTTCATTTACTATGGAAGAGTGAAGCACTTAAAAAAAAAAGTCATTCTGGATTTAGCTTTGAGTATTGGTGATGACATAAAACAAGCTCTTAAAGACACTGTAGAGTGGATAGATGTACAAATTCTGACTGCTATTAGGGCTGCACTTAAAGAGACTTCTGACTTGTCATCAATGCCAATTTTATACGTTTTGCCACCATGGGCAGAGCAGTGTCAGACAGCTCTGCCTGGGCATGTCTGACAGGTATTTCTGTATGACCTCTCACCTCAAAATCTGATGTGCCATTTCCCTCTTTTCTATGTCACTTATCCACACAGAAAGGGTGAAAATCAGAGCGAAGTAAGAGAAATTTGTTCACAGTCTCTTAATGCACAGCTCAGGTAATGCAGCTTTTCTTATGCTAAGAAAAGCTGTGGCACAGGCTACAATTGTACCCATTTATGTTTAAAAATCAGACTTTCTAATTGGAAAATTGGGAAGAAAAACACAAAGCGTGCCTGATTATTCTGTTACTCCCTCTGCAATATAGGCATTTTAGACAAGATGTATTCATAATCTTCGGCACTCCTTGCTGATTCCTACCAGTAAAGAACCATAAATTGTCTCCCCAGCTGCAAAAGTACATTGTATAAATTGTCACAATTTACACCACCAAACCTGAGTCTGTAGCTTGTATAATATTTATGGAAACAGCTTTTTTCCCAAGCTTTTAGACAGCAGTGTTTCCTGCCTACAAGTAACACAGAGATATCTAAGTATAAGCAATGTGAAACAAACATAGAACTCCTAATCATATCCACTACCCAATTAGTATTTTAAGCAATGTTGTTTCTCTTACTCGTTTTTCTACTTCTGTCTGTACAGTCACAATTTTTTTCCCTATAGTCACCTCATAATTCAGTTTCTAGTTGGATATAGTGGTTCACTGTCCACTGATGTGGGAGGAATTCTTAACACAGAGAAGTGACTCGGTGGTTGTATTTAAGTCCTAATAACAGAACAAAACACCATCAGTTAATCAGGGTTTGTCTTCTGTTCTTTTACAGCGCACAAGCAGCTTTGGCAGCTTTGACCGTTTCAGGCATCACTCGATATCAAAGACAGATGATTCAGCTGAGGTCTGTATAACATGAAGTCTTAATTTCTTCAGTTCACTTTCCCATGACAGTTATGCAAAAACACTGGGAAACTGTTGTGTACATTTTACACTGGTGAGAGCTTTGCTCATGTAGCTGGATCTGTCTGGGTGATGGAGGCCTTGCCAAAATGAGCAAGAGAATCACACCTAAACTTTGGCACTTTGATGTGAAGATTAGAAACAATTTTTCAAAAAACCTCCAAAAGTGCACTTTACATTGGTGCATGCCTGAAGTAACCTGCACTTTACAAGTAACCCACAGATATGTCACTTTTGTTTTCAAGAACCCTGCAAAAATCCCCTTGATTCTTATTCGTATTAGGTGCAATAAATAATGGGAAACAACATTTTCTAGCATAAAATATATTTTCTTTCCGTCATTCACACATACAGTGGTGTGCTGCAAACCTGGTTAGGTACACAATTTCCCAGGAAAATTGCCATGACTGACTTTTATCATGCTACCTGTGTCCTTAATGTTTCCCTGTAATTCCCATTCCACTACACTCCATTTCATTTTCATGATGAGTGGTTCCTTACTTTTTTGTTCCAAAACAGATATCAGAGCTGGAGACTATAAGTGACATTGGAGAAACAGTACCAACCAAAGGAGCAAATAATGGAGGGAGTCTGAGTAAGAAGATGAGAGCCATTTCACTCACCATGAAGAAAAAGATGGGTAAAAAGTACATCAAGGCACTCTCTGAGGAGATGGTAAATACAGCCTAAGAGCCTTGTGTTTGTTGGCAATACATGTGAAGTAAAAATGTTGTGTGCATTTTTCCTGTTCATGTTTCAACTGTTTATCAGTTATGAGTATCCATAATAACAGGGTAACACCTACTGGATTAAACCAGCTTTTGCTAGGTACCCTTTCTTTCATGTGCATATTAGTATACACACATGTACACAGTGTCACACGGTAAGGGACCAAGAGGACTTTGGCATAATTTGATTTTGTTTTTTCATCAAGGACTATCTGTATACACATCACAAAAAAATCCCCCGATATGGACACAAGGGAGTATTGGCTGAACCCTACCATCAGTCTCATGCTTAAGTTGTAAAGAAAGCCTCATTAGAAGAATTTATCTTTCAACACAAAAATTATTTCCAAAGTCCATTTTGTAAAGATCAGGCAGCATCATAGAGAATGACAACTCATATGCCTTATCTCCTTTTACCTTATCTAATCTTAGCAAAACTGTCCTTACTAAACATAAACCCCATAATGTTTAATATGCTTCAAACCCTGTTTTCTCAATACATTGTGTCAGTGACTTCCAAATTTTATAAAAAAATAAGGAAAAAGAACTTGTTGCACTTAACAATCCTAAAAAATCTAGCTAATCTGCATCCTATCTCACTTGTGTCAATATCAAATAAGTAGGGAAAATAAATAAGAAACCTCCCAAGTAGAAAACAGTGTTTCACAAGATGCCTTTAAACAGTTTTTGGAGGTCAAAGACAAGGATCCATATTTCATTAGTTTAGGGTTTTTGGGGGTTTTTTCCTCCTAAAATTTGAGAGGTTGAAATCCATGTTGTTTATATTACATTTTTAAATTTACTTTCTGCACATTTACAGTGACAATTCCCATGACAGAAATTCAATGGATTATCTGGTTGGACACACATGTAGCATGATTTTCATTCCTGCAGGAGATGATGACAATCAATAGCAGCCCCCTGATTAATCTGCAGATTGTGCTGCTGACTGGTGTAACAAGCACAGTCCTTGTTGAAAACCAGTACAGTTTCATTTCAGTGCCATGTCTGATATGAACCTTCGTGGGTCTCTGCTTCATACACGCACTGTCAGCTTTGCTTCACTTCATCGTCCTACCGATGAATAACTAATATTTCCCCAAACATAACGTAACATCCTAAGTACTGCAGGAAGCTTCAGTTGCGTCAGGATATCACGCACACACACAATGTGATGAAATCCACAGAAGAAATTCCTTCCTTTGTAAGCCCATCACTGTTTCATTTCGCTGTTACACCATCTCTAACTTACCTGTGACCAAAGTATGAGTCTTCTTGTTTTGAACAGGCTGATTCCTGAGGTGTGAGCTATTGGCATAAACTCAAGGGGCCAATTTTGTACACCATTAGATTTTGTGAGGGAAACCTGCATCTGTTAGTTCTGAGATGCAATGGATTTTGAGGCCAATGCATAGGTCGGGCAGCGTGGTGAGCACAGTGCTAGAACACGCCGATGTCATATGTGTGCGAGAGCTGTCTCCTGAACATCCTGGCCATGGTTTTCAGGAGTTCAATTTAAACACACTTGTGTCAGCCACAACTTCACCACATGCTTTCAGAACTGAACTTTACATTTCCTTCTCTGAGACAAGCAGAAAAAACCCACCTTATCTGGCTACCTACAGATTTCCCATTACAAGCCTTCTTCTCAGCCAGGTATATTGCAATCTTCTGAGAGATTCAGTTTAGCTGTTTGAGCAGGGTGGAACAAAGTGAGTGGGGCAGAGATGATCTTGGAATTTCTCCAAGATCATAAGATTCTAGGGATGAGTGCTGGACATCCATAGTACAAGGCATCCACATCTAAAATGCTTTCTCTCATAGAATGGTTTTTAATGAAGTGAAATGAAGAGCAATGAAGAAGGAAGGAAAGGAAAGGAAAGGAAAGGAAAGGAAAGGAAAGGAAAGGAAAGGAAAGGAAAGGAAAGGAAAGGAAAGGAAAGGAAAAAGGAAAGGAAAGGAAAGGAAAGGAAAAAGGAAAGGAAAGGAAAAAAAATGTTCCCCTAAAATACATTTCTTCAGGGTTAACATCTGAATTTTGTCTTACAGAATGAAGAAGGAAAAGACGACAATGATCCTGGTGGTGGAATCCACACTGAGAAGGTCTCCCTAAAAAACAGTGACTCCTTAGAAAGTCTCTATAGTCTGAACAGTGGCCAGAGCTCATCTAGTAAGTACAAGATATCCATACTTCTTATTCAGCCACTGGATCAATATGGTCATTGTTTCAGCCTGCAGTATCAGAGCTGGTGATCAAAAATGTGATCGTAGAGAGCTCTTCAGTCTGGCAGACAAAAGTGTAATTTCATTAAATGGGTAGCAGCTAGGGTAGATACACCTCTCACCAGAATAAGCTGAGTGTTTTTAAGAGTAGAAATATTAACTGAAGAAAAAAAAAATAGTGTGGATTATAGGGGATGTTGCAATTTTTTTGTGGGGTTATCACTGCTATAGTGTTGTCACCCACGGGGCTGCAATCACTGGGTGCAGCCACAAAAGCATCCTCTCTGTGGGTAGCGGCTGTGAGCTCCTCCTTTTCCCTGCAGATGTGAGGCAGGCAGCGAGATGTCTCTGAGATGATGGGCAATGGGGGTCTGACCTGGCAGGTTCATGATACAGAGAGTCAGAGCCCACTTGAAATCCACTGCAACCCCTCCCAACAGGGTAGTCTCAGTCAGAGGGCAGATGAATCTCTGATGAGAAGTTTGCCTCTACCTCTCCATGTGCTGCTCTGCTGTGGACATTTGCTGGGTGGCAGGCCATGACAAGACATTGCAGGGCCACCCCTGCAGGCACCACCTGAGCCCTGAGTGCAGACTGGAGCTGCAGTCCACACCATTTGCACTTAGTAGTTAATCTGGCCCTGAGACGGGACTGTGCACTTAAGCAATCACCTCAAACAAAACCATTTTTATGATCATTTTCTATGATGTAATTTGTGAAAATTGTGTATGGGAGTTTACTTCCAACACACTGCTGCTCTTATCTAAAAACATATTTGGATGGGATATTGCAGAGCTTGCTCAAATTTGCTTGAATTACTCTGCTGATATTTTATTGCTCTGCTCTGATAAAATGACAGGCAGAAATGTTGATAAGATTAAAATTTCCCCCTGCAATGCAGGTTCCTTTGATGTCTCAGCTAGCTCTGTAATGAAATAAAATAACTTCTACAGTACTTGTTTTCATTTCTCTGAATAAACAGACGAAGTTCAGCAGAATTAATTCCCTAAATTGTACTTTTAGGGTACATTTTATTAACCTGCAGAGGTAATATTTCAAAAAGTCTGTAAGTAAAATGTGCAGTCTATTAGTATCATCACCAGGAAAAGATTTCTGTAGGGAAGATATTAATGAAAGATCTCTTACCCATTTTCTTCTGTTTCTTGTAGTATGATCTTTATTGAGTGTATTTATCCTGGAAAGTGTCAAACCCACACAGAGTACACTCTATCACTGATTCTGTGTTTTTAAACATTCCCTCTTGGCTGCTGTGCAGTATTACATGTCTGGGCATTTGGTGCAGGAGATCTCTCAACTTGACTCTCTTTCAGGTGGGGTGACGAGCTGCTCAGATGGAACAAGCAACAGGGACAGCCTCCGGTTTGATGACGAAGTCCCCTACAGTGGCCCCTTCTGTGGCCGGGCCAAAGTCCACACTGACTTCACGCCAAGTCCTTATGACACTGACTCTCTGAAAATCAAGGTAAGACAACCATTAGGACCTTTTCTTTTACAGAAATGCCAGGGGGGCATTTCTTACATGTGGAGAATATGTTTAAAAATGCATTTTTAATTGTTAAGCTCGTGTAACACTCAAAAAACAACCCTGATCTGGTTTTGCAATGCTTCTACAAGGATTCTACAGACAATACTGCAAAGCCAACAGCTGCTAAAGGCTTTTTAAGGCATAGATTCCATGTGGGTACCTCATCATGGTATATAACTAGATACCACAGCTTTCCTCAGAGTACAATCCATGTTGTTTCCTACATGCTAGGTCTGAAGTAAGAAAGACTAAAGTCTCATGGGATGTGAAGTTGTCTCCCCAGCATTTTCAGACACAACTAGGATATATCAAAAGCCCAGTGGCACCCATTGTCTTTAATAGAAAGAGTTTGGCTTTCCATCAAGCTTTTCATTAAGCCTACTTTGAACTATGAACTTTCTTCGGCCCAGACATGGCACGGGTGTCCAGGCTGTGTGAGTGAGGAAAAGGAACAACAGATGTGGGCCTAGTTGAACATTACTAAAAAAACCCTGCCCCTTTCCCTCTCCTTCCATTCAGATACATTCAATACCATCATCCTACTGACTACTCATGTCTGTAATCTGGACTTCTTTTCCGTCTTTGTAAGCATATCCATATCCAGATTATATTTACACTTCAGCACCTTTTCTTCTTCTTCAGAGCCTCTTTTTGTCAAAATCCTCATCTGTACCTCATGCAGTCTCCCTCTCCTCCTCTCTGGCCTACAGGACAGCCATTGCTCTTCCAGTACTTGCAGTCTTCACCAATTCCACTCACACCTGGGGCATTTCTTTTAAAACCATTTAACTGTTTTAACTGTTTAACTGGTCATGAAACAGTAAATATCTGCTGGCTCACATAGGTTCCTTTTTTAATCACTAGAGGGGTGTATTTTAGAATTATAAACTAATTCTTAGGGTTGAAGAAATGTAGGGTCCCCTACATTTATTTAACAAAATTTCAGTACCCTGAATCTGAATTCAAAGTGCGTCTGCAGCTTGGCTTAAAGCCACAGCCTAATCCTGATCTGCAGCCATGTCCGAAGTTCCTGAGCCTGCATGAGTGTGTAGAATAACATGTGTGCTTATAGAGCTTTAAACAAATGTTTGGTTAGTTTCCATCTCAAACATGCTCAGAGCTCTGAGCTCCACATTCTAACAAAACCAGTTCACTGGAACACAGTCAATTTTGTACCTGTGTTTGTACCAAAACTGGGATGACCTTTTGACTTGCAGTTTCTTGACCAGACCAGAAAAGATTTAGGTGTCTTGGAGTTGTTAACACGTATTTTAACAAACTGAGTTTGATTTCTAACTTTGCAACAGAATGCCAAATGAAGCTGGCATTTGTTGGATAACTCTTTAAAGACTTTTAACCTTCTCATAAGTTCTGTGATGCCTGTCAAGAAGACAGGACTCCGTTTTGAGGTCCTGGGAGCAAGATGTGTGGGGGTGTATGACCTAAAAGAGAGTCTTTCTACTATGAGAATTACTCAGAGTGACTGTTTTGCTGAGCTGAGGCCTTGGTTCCCACAGTGTGGCTGTGAACATCTTTACCAAAGAGCCCTCTTGAAGTAGCTGTATCATCACTCTTTTTAGCACACATATTTGTTAGTAAGTACACAAGTGCAGAGAGCTGAAGTCTCTAGATCTGTCCGCTAAGGCCCTGTCCATTATTGGCTCTGTCAATTGTGAAAATAATAGTGGGAAAACTTGTCAGTCCTTTGGAAAGGACAGATAGGATGATATTAGGGGAGTTAAATGATCTTTATTGCCTTTGAGAAATGTTGCCAGTGTTTTTTTACTGTAAAATGGGTAAGTTCACCTTTCACATAGCTCAGCTATTGGTTTTTGAAGCCTTTTTAGAGGCTGAATAATAAGATTATTGTGTGAATGCTTTGGGACATATTCGGAAAGTAACCTCACAGTGATCCCTTGCCTTTTGCAAATCTGTGCCCACTGTCCATGGCAGAAGTTGACTGCTGATGTAATCGTATCCAAGTGGAGCACAAAAATGGTGAGAGAGGCTGCTTATGCTCACTTCTCCTTCACAAGAGTTTGAAGACAAGAACTAGCTCCATTTTCTGTAATTATTTTCCTGAGATTTTATAAAAGCAAAGGCGTTAAATGAAGAAAATTTTAAAAGTTACTTCCACTGACCAGTGCTGTTTTTGGTCCACAGTTGAAAAGCTACACATGCAAACCAGAGGTGTAAGCAGTGGTGTGCTCTTTTTATTGTTCTAGAAAGGAGACATTATAGATATCATCTGTAAAACCCCCATGGGCATATGGACAGGCATGCTGAACAACAAAGTAGGAAACTTCAAGTTCATTTATGTGGATATTATATTGGAAGAAGAAGCTGCACCCAGAAAGATAAACCTGCATCGAGGAAGCAAAAGGACCAAGCCTAAAACATTGCAAGAGCTCCTGGAATGTGTTCACCTGCAGGTCAGCCAGCCCATTTTCCAGCTCTGTGTGAAACGTTTCATTTCTGTGCACTCGGGTTTGGATGTTGTTTACAGGCAAGAGTAGAAAGGCAGGTTTCAGCAGTTTTGATGTCAGCAAAGCAAGGCAGCTTCATATCTCTTTTATCTGATATGAGTGGCTTATAGAACTGCATTTTACCACCTCATTTGGTTAGGCTAAGAGGCTTCACACAAAGAGGCACAGCGGTGACTTGTCGGGTCACTGTAACCTGACTGCCTAAGCATAGGAGGTGTGACTGGGGACACCTTAGAGACAGGACTGCAGTCTGACTCCAGTGCCAAAGTTTAGAATTTGTGTTTCTAATGTCTTGTGCTCATGTTGCTCCTCTCTCGCTCTCTGCAACCCTAGCTCTCAATGGAGCATCAAAACGTAATGGAGTCATGATTTACAAGTAGCATTTATAATAATGGTAATTGCTTTGCTGCTGATGCAAACAGTCCTGGAGTATGCACAGACTTTCACACTGAGTGGGCACGCAGCTCAAGGGGGACTATGTGTGACACAACACAGCTGAGGGCTCCCCCAGCTTTTCACCCTTGCTTGTGTCGAAGGGCTCCTTCTGTGCGAACCTGCATGAGAGGCATTCATGGAGGGACCCACAAAAGGCCAGACACTTGGGAGATTAAATATTTTTGGCAGAGCTCTGTCCTGTTAGAAAGTTCAGGCACAGATGCTGGGATGGCCAAGAAGACTCTCAGGCATGTCTGCCTCTGTCCTCTCTTGCTCTCCAGCTTTGGTTTTATGCCAAAGGTGAGTCAATCAGACTGGAGAATGGAGCCCATTCCAACCTGACAAAAAAGTCAATGAGAAATTGTGCCTATTCCTCTACTAAACATAGTTCTCGATTCCATGAGAGGATCTGCTTGTTTCTTTCTGCAGGAATATGCCTCATCCCTCTTGCTAAATGGCTATGAAACCCTAGAGGACTTAAAGGATCTACAGGAAAGCCACCTGATTGAATTAAATATTTCGAAACCAGAAGACAGGGCAAGATTGTTATCAGCAATTGAAAATCTACAGGATTGTGACAGTAAGTGTTTAAGCTTTGTTAAGAGTCATGTGCAAGCTGAAACATATTTCAAGAAATAGTGGTTCTCACACTGCTCTCTTAAATGACTTTTCTTTTAAACATGAAACACGGAGTCAGATGGTTTTCTTACTTGTTCAGACAGCATATCTTCTAGATATGTATATGATTACTATACTACTGACACATGAAAGATTTAAAATGCCTTATTTATTGGTCCTACGCTAGAGATTAGTAGCAACTATTGCTTAAGAACAGCCCCGTGTTTGGGGACCAAACCCTCCATGAGGCTAAGTTCCCAAAAGCCACAAGGTCTGTGCAAGAGCAGAAAATCAAACTTCCCAAACTCTGCACTAGTATCTTAACCAAAAGAGAGTTTATTTCAAATAGCTGCAGTGAAGAATTTTCTTAAATTTTTTTAAGAACATTCTGCAGAAGAATACAGGTTTTCCTTCCCTCACTTCATCCCACACTTAAATCCTTATCCAAATTAGTTTCTTTTGTAGGAAGGTTTTGTTAAAAAAAAATAAATACATATATATATTCACATATATATATAATTGCTGGTTTGCATTCTTTTCTCAGATTAATCTAACTTGTTTTTCCAGTAAGCTTCCAAAATCTGAACATACAGTGTGTGAATATGCATTTGTATTGATCACCATTTTGTCTTCTTCCCTTGTTCCTTTCATGGGGAGTGGAAAAGCTAGGATACAGAGCAGAAAAACTTTTCTCATGATATTTTAATGATATTTCCAGTTTGCCTTGCAATTTTAAATAATTTATGTCAAATTCATAGAAACTACAGCTAAGCATCTACTTAATTAGACACTCAGCCAACACAGGAGATGTTTTCCTCTTCATTAATATTCGTGTATACTCACCCCTATGCTGAGCAGTCATTTCATCAAATGTGCACTTACAATTGAGCAGCATGTGAAAGCAAGAGAAGGAAAAACAATATCTTCCTGGGATATTTTAATAGCAGTTACTGTCAGGCATCCACTTGTTATCTCCTCAGTCGGTACGCAGCTTTCCAATGTTTTTGTGAATTTTGGGGCTTTTTTGGAACCCCTTTTGTGCATTCAGTCTTTCCTGCACTTATTCAGCTTCCAGGGAAAAGGGGATAAGGTTCTTGCAAACGTGTTGGAGAGGTGTTTAGAAGGGGTTTTTTTGCCCTCCAGGTTCAGAAGTTCTTTCTGGTCTATGGCCTTCTGAGATGACAGGCTAGAAAAGGACTCTTGAAGGGCTGTCCAGGTAGAAACAGCAATTGAAAGAGTGAATCCAGGAAAAAAAGGGTTACATTTTGCAAGAATTGTATTGCAGGGACCTACCTGGAAATCATCTGAAAATGCGTATGCTGACTATAAGTGTATTAGTGTATACCTTGTGGTAACTAGCCTTGCTGTGCTTTCTGCACTTTATATTGCATATATTTTTTGATATTTAACAACAAAAAAGTGCTCGGTTGTAATTTTGCAGTTTAGCCTTAGTGTGAAAACCACACCGAAACATAATGGTTTTTTAACAGACCACACGGCTGTCAAACTATTCCGTAGTGGTGGGGATAGAGTTTACTCTTTATATTCCTTCAGTAACAAATGCACAGCAAGCAGCCTCAGATAATGAACCTTTTTAGAATATAACACCAAGGGTTTTTTCTGTTAACTGCCTTAACAGTTAATGCTCTACATACACCTGTGCAAGGAACAAACCTGTGCAAAACAAACCTACATGTCCCATACACTGAAAATTCATAAATTTACCTTTATTAGCCAAATAGGGTTCTTCCTATATTAGCATCATGGGATTAAGTCAGTTCTCCAGGCAAAACAGTGTCCCTGATGTTAGCTGTGTGGTAGTCTAATAGTTCAAATTCTTGTAAATGTTCTTGAAATAATAACATTAAATCTTGTAAAGTGGCCCATGCTTCAAAATCAGTGATGACACTGTAGTCTTATTTCAAGAGCTGGAATGAATATTTGCTTCACATGCATTTTAGATAGGTATAGCAAATCTTTCCAGTACTCAAATTCAAAAAAATAATTTTCCCAGAATTTATGATTACTCACAGGGACCAGAACCACAACATCTTTATATGTCATGCCAGCTGTAAACATTCATTTAAGTCTAGTTGAGATTTGTAACACTCATGTATATTTTAAGGTAAGCCATGCATAAATACTTACCTAGTTTGAATCTTGAATCAGGACTGGATCAAATCCTTGCCTTGCCTAGTGGTGAAGGGCTCATAGCATTTGTCATGGGACTGGTAGGGACACAAGAAAATTTAACAGCCTGCTCTAAAAAGGAAGATACTAAAGACTAAAATGGATAGAATTGGTCTGTTAAGTTGTTATAACGAAAGGCGAGGTGTCAAGATGATCTTGAGGATAAGCTCAGCATAAGTCTGATGTTGTACGAATCACTTGACCTCTTTGTCCTTCTGTCAGTCAGATTGGAAAATTGGGCTGAAAGAGCTGGGTGCTACTATGAAAGTGAATTCTGAATCTGAACTGAACTTTCCTGGGTCAATATTTTTTTTTTCCTAAATAGGCATGGTTCAGTCCAGCATAAGTGATTTTTTAATTAAAATTGATTTTCTGCATTGCTTAGAAGTGAGCTGCATAATTACCCACAAATACAAGGTAATCTGTTTACTGGCCAAGAGTATTCTAATAAGAATTGCAGCACTTTTCCAGGTAAAAGTTCGCTTTTATTATAAGCCTTGTGAAAAAAAGTAAAAGGCCATAGACCATATTTACTGTCCTAAGCCCATCTTTCCAACAGAGCTTGGAAGACTTCCATGTCTCTGCCTTACATTCATACTCCCATGAAGCATGTGTTTGATTAAAGGATGGAGTGTCAGGAATGGTCCAGAGTTGAAATACAAGGGTTCCTGAGTTTTTTTGACTCTGCTATTATTCAGAACAGCCAAGTGTGCTGGAACATAGCCTCATATTACTAGATTCTACTATAAATGTAGTAAACCAAGACTTCATGTTTCTCTAATGTGTTATCTGATCTTTTGAAATGTCCAGGTGTTTCTACAGGGCTTTTAGTTTCTTTTTTGCTCCTTGGCTTTTTCTTGGTATTTATTGTATGTTATACTAAGTGATTCCTTCATGCCACATACTTGTGGATATATAATTCATTTTGCAGAATAAACATTTTCCAACCCAAAGACCTGTACCAATAGTTTCCACATTATATGCTTCTAAAAGCCATCCAATTCCAGGATTTCTGGCAGTGAGAATTTTTTAATCTTACATTTGATTTAGACCTGAATGAATTTGAAATGAAAAAAATTTACCCATCTTCTAGCAGAAATTAAAAAATAAGTTTTATTTAGCAAATGCTACCACATAGTGTTTTTTAAGCAGATTTTTCTTCTTAGCACTGCACTATCTTCTTTCTACCTTTCCTAGGGGTCCAGACCCAAATTCATCATCTTCAAGTACTTAACAGAGCAAGGCTATCATAGAACTGCAAGGTTTTGTAATCTCCTCATGACCTTTCCCCCCCTTCCCAGAGCTCTTTTTAGATTTTTATAAGTTGATCAGACCTATATATTTGGACAAAATGATTGGTTTCCATGAATTCATGGCTGGGGAGGGGAAAAAGAAAAGGTCTTTTTCGTAAAGTATTTCTTAATAGCTTTCCATTCTTCTCCCAGATGGCTTCTAGACAGGAGATGGATGTCTGTGCTTTTGTAGGATGCTATTTTTGAAGTGAAGCAGTTGCTGGATGGTTAATGAATAAAGTAATAAAAGAAGTTTTGATCTTTTTTTTTTTTTTGACCACTTCCCAGGACACACGCTTTGCTGTGTGCATAATAGGCTTGATTCTCTTCTCACTTAGATGATTTAAGTCAAGAGGTTCATCCCTAAAGTCCAGTGGGTTGCATTAGTCNCTTCATGCCACATACTTGTGGATATATAATTCATTTTGCAGAATAAACACTTTCCAACCCAAAGACCTGTACCAATAGTTTCCACATTATATGCTTCTAAAAGCCATCCAATTCCAGGATTTCTGGCAGTGAGAATTTTTTAATCTTACATTTGATTTAGACCTGAATGAATTTGAAATGAAAAAAATTTACCCATCTTCTAGCAGAAATTAAAAAATAAGTTTTATTTAGCAAATGCTACCACATAGTGTTTTTTAAGCAGATTTTTCTTCTTAGCACTGCACTATCTTCTTTCTACCTTTCCTAGGGGTCCAGACCCAAATTCATCATCTTCAAGTACTTAACAGAGCAAGGCTATCATAGAACTGCAAGGTTTTGTAATCTCCTCATGACCTTTCCCCCCCTTCCCAGAGCTCTTTTTAGATTTTTATAAGTTGATCAGACCTATATATTTGGACAAAATGATTGGTTTCCATGAATTCATGGCTGGGGAGGGGAAAAAAAAAAAGGTCTTTTTCGTAAAGTATTTCTTAATAGCTTTCCATTCTTCTCCCAGATGGCTTCTAGACAGGAGATGGATGTCTGTGCTTTTGTAGGATGCTATTTTTGAAGTGAAGCAGTTGCTGGATGGTTAATGAATAAAGTAATAAAAGAAGTTTTGATCTTTTTTTTTTTTTTGACCACTTCCCAGGACACACGCTTTGCTGTGTGCATAATAGGCTTGATTCTCTTCTCACTTAGATGATTTAAGTCAAGAGGTTCATCCCTAAAGTCCAGTGGGTTGCATTAGTCTGAAGCTATTCTGAGCTAAAGAACTAGACTTCATTGGATATGTTCATACCGTTCATTTTATGAGTACAAAAAAGGTGAATATGTGCAATTTGGGGGATAATATTTTATGCTCCCCAAATCCATTTCCTTAGCTTACTTTTCATATTTAAGTGCAGATCATACTCTAAATTCCATGGCTAGTACCAGATAAGGTTTGTTCTTATTTATTGTACTTGGACAGGAAGATAGTAGGTAGCTAAGGACACGACTTTGAGTTCTCAGTTGCATTCCTCACGTGAGAATCAAGCATCAAGAGTACAATTTTACACTGGGTTGTCCCTTTAAAGGTCAAATAGTGCTCAAAGACAATCTCTCCTTCTCTACTGTGGTCCATCTCATTGGCTGGACATAATATTTCCAGATTTCCTAAGGAAGCTCATCCTTGCATGAGTATTAGTATTTTTCACCTTTTTTTAAGGCACATCTGTTTGCTTCTATATTTTAGAGAAAAAAGAAACTTCTTATTTCTGTTTTCACCATAAACTCTCACATCAGTTCAGTAACTTTTCCCTCCCAGAAAAGCTATACCACTGACGTCAGTGAGAGCAATTTTTTAAATTGCATGCCCGTACATCCACGAAAGGTTTACTCCTTTAAGTGCCCAAAGTATTGCACAAACCACTTCGGGTTTCTCTGCTTCTTTTTCAAGAATTATAGCCCTTTACTTCTTCAAAATGATCTTTTCTGAGTTTGATGCTTTGTGAGTTTTCATTTCATTTTAACACTTAGGTGCTCCAACTGGTACAAGCACTACAGGTTGTTACATGGCCTTCAGACATGCCTAGGAGGTCTAAATTCATCCATGAAGACACACTGTTCTGTGGTGCCCAGTGACAGGACAAGGATAATGGCCAAAAACTAAAACACAGGAAGTTCCACCTCAACATAAGGAAGAATTTCTTTCCATTGAGGGCGACAGAGCACTGGAACTGCCCAGGGAGGGCATGGAGTCTCCCTCTCTGGAGACATTCCAAACCCACCTGGACATGTTCCTACATAACCTGCTCTAGGTGATCCTTCTTTAGCAGGGTGGTTGAACAAGATGATCTCCAAAGGTGTCTCCCAACCCTAAAAATTCTGTGATTCTGTGACTCTATTTAGTTTCTGTATGATGCTGCTCAGCACGTCACTACTGCACCTTCCACGAAGGCAGGCAAGTAACTCAGCCTAAAGCGCTGTGCTCCCAAACCAGTTCTCCTTCTGGACAAAACTCACAAAGGCAAGTTCTCAGAGGGCACACTCAAGAAATGTGGCCTGCTGCTGGGTTACCTTCTCTTTGTCCAAGACAAAATCCAAGCCTTCTGCCACTCATCTGGTTTAAACTGACATAACCTCACAGGACTTAGCATGACCCCTGTACATTCTTGAGCTGAATTGCCTTAAACCTGAGCTTAAAGTGCTTTCCTAATCAGGACTTTAACCTCATTAAAGAAGGGAAAAGCACTGGTGAAGGAAAAAAGAAGTCTATCCCTGCATATGTCACTGAGTAACAAAACCTAGTTTTAAAGATCTAAAGAGCGAGGAAGATAAGTATGCATCACACACCCCTTACCAAGGCTAAAGGCCTCACATTTTTTTCAGAAGTCTGAAAATAATCCTACCATCTAAAGTAGTGCTGGCATATATGTGTCAAAATGATGCATATCTTGGGCTCTTCTGGCCATATCATAGACAACAGTGACTGAAAGCTATTTATCTTATGTGAAACTACTTTACTGTAGAAAAATGATAGGACTTCCATGTGTTGATAAGATAGTTATTTCTGATGATTCCGCAACATCTAACGGCAGTTTAATTTTATCAATTCCTGTTTTCTGTGCATTGGAGCTTTCTTCTGATGTCCAAAAGATTAAGGCAGCAAACTTACCTTTACTAACGTGGAACGCATACGTGTTAGGGAAAGGACTTAAGGAGAACAGAATATAAGAGAAAAAAGCTTTAAAAAAAGGTGAAAAAAAAAAAAGAAAAAGGAAATAAAGAAAAAGAGCAAAAGTTGCTTAGCTCTTCTCATGCAGCAACATCTAAAACTGCATGCCGCATATATTTATAATACTCAGTATCCTGTCCATGTGGTTTAGTACCTACTGCATAATATTTAAGGCTGCTTTAAAGATAAAAAAAGGTGCCAAAGTTAGTCTTTTTTTCTTAAATATGGAGGGGCAGGGATGTTCTTCAACTTTTTCTGCTCAGAATGCAAACCAGAAAATATAATAATTTTACTGACTCAAACACTTGAATATTTTTTATGTAAGAAAATTCTACTAGTGTTTTCCATATTTGTATGCTTTGTAAATAGAAATGTCTTACTCTCCTAACTGACTTAAATTCAGATTTAAAAAATAAGAAATAAATAAAAAAAAA
>VWZG01000661.1:82688-107239 GCA_013396735.1 Grallaria varia | reverse complement strand
AATCTCAGTTTCAGGCTTGTCTGTGCCTTTCTCCCTGAAACACACAAGGCAGACATTTAGGATCAGTTGTTCACATAGGAACTACTCAGATTAGCTAGACAACTGGTTACAAGGCACTAATACATTGCCTGAAACTGCATTTCCCTTGGTCTTCCCATTGTAAAACAAGCAACGTGGATGGAGGCTCCTCTCTGACCTTGAAAATGTAAACAGGATTAACGTTTTTTTAGGTCACTGCTCGTCGGGGCAGCAGATGATGCAGGGGAAGCAGATCAAAGCGCCAGGGAGGAGCATTAGGCGGATGAGGGGATTAGGGTGCAGGGAGCGCTGCCCACGGCGGCGCAGGAGGCTCGGGGTGCTGCTCAGGACCACTGTGCCCATGTCCATGTCTGTGTCCATGTCCATGCCCGTGTCCATGGCCATGGGACGGGGCTGCGAGAAGCCAATGACACAGTTTAGACAAGGCTTGACTGGGGCATCTGCTGCCCCACGCGCTGAACTACTTTGGTGGCTCCCTTCGCTGGTGCAATGCCTTCTGTAATTCCTCCCTGACTTAAATCAGAAATCAATTGGACCCTACACGATCAAATATTTTCCCTGCAAAGACAGATAACATTTGACATGACAAACTGTGTTCTGTAAAGTGAGAAGGAGATCAAAGAGTTACAGATATCAATTAAATCTGCTGAAAAGTGTACTCTCTCACACAAGTGCAATTAACCATTAATTTATTTGAGAACAAGGTGGAACTTTTATTCCTTGGAATATATTTTAAATAATTTTAATTCCTTTTTAAATACATGAGGTTATGTTTATAACCTCCGGCTTCATGCAAAAATGACAAAGTTGAGATCCTTTTCTTCAAAAATCAGATTAGTTGTTCAACTTATTTAAGCAATTGAAAGTTAGAAAATATTAAACAGACTTAAACAGGCCAAACAGATCTACAAGACTTCCATCAAGACCTCAAAATGTTTCTCAATACATCACATTGGTTTGTTAAATAAGTTCATTGAAATCTCACACAATGACAAAGGTCTCTAAAGAAACCACCCGGCTGTTCCATTTAACTTTGAGTCAAACATTTCAATTTTACATATCTAATTTATGCTTCATTATACAGTACAAGATTTACAATAAAAAAAAATCAAATTTAAAGTCTTTCCCATTTTACCAAACCTTATAATTTTCAACAGTTGAAACAAAAGACAGTATGAATTTTCTTTGTGGAAATTTTAAACTTTTGGGACCTAAACTAGATTTAGCTTTTGACATAGCATTAAATCCTTCATATATTCCGACTTCCATTCTGCTTGAACTTGAATTGAGACAGTTTAAATGACTCATGATCCAAAGCTAACAATTTAATAATCATAGAGTGAAATAAGTGAATCAAGTAAATAAGGGAACTTTCATCACAAAAGTAAAAAGCTTTCATTTTTCTGAAGGGCTAAAAATCTGGGATAAAACCATCTCTCTCCTCTGAGATTTGTTCCCTATCCTTTGGAAAGCCAGAGAGAGTATGAGATAAAAATACAATTACGGAAGGGTGGTAACAGCACAAAAAAACACAAAAAACAAAAAACCAAAACAAACAACCCCCCAAAACCCCCTAAAAACAAACAAACAAAAAAAAAACCACAAAAAGAACCCCAACCAAACAAAAAAATAACCAAACAAAAACCCCAAAAAAGTAGGAAACTGAAAGATTTTACATTTAACAGCTCATTTTCTTAAGAAAGTTACTGTGAGTAAACACCATGTATTTCAAAGCCAGAAAACAGGAACACAAAATTTCAAACCAAGATATACTAGACTCATGATATACAGATATGTCCTATCTTGTTGAGCTCTTTTTTTTGAGAGGTCTGTTGATACTCTCACGGAGTTCCATTTTTGAGTTTCAACAGATTAGTCATCCAGCATTTTAACAAGGACAAATTATTTGCAAGATAATTTGCTTCTACTCAGTTTTGGAACAATGTTTGAAAACCATACAGCAGAAGTTAGACAGCTTTTCTCTGAGGTCTCTGTGTTTTGGAAAATAGCCTTCTGGATATCAAGCCTAGGAAGTTTCCATCAGTCACCCACTGAAAAGTTCAGAGCTTTAGAAAACCTGGTTACCACATTTTTATGCTGAGCACTTCTGAAGATCAGTGCATTTCATCTCCCTACACAGCCCACAGTGTATGTCAAATGCTGGGGGTGACACTCAAAAGACACAGCATCCATAATGCAACGTTATGAACATAAAATTGCCTGAGCAGACTCGGTAATACACGGATGTAGGTGTGTATCTGCCATCTGGCCTCTCCACTGCCATATCTGTTGTGGGCATGGTGACCTTGCGTGGGGACTGTGGACAGCCTAAAGGACCTCAGGCTGAAGGATGAGGCCAAATTCTCCAGCATTCGTCTCTGGGAAATGTACAGAAGGATAAAAACTAGCCTCATCATCATCTCAGATGTCGTCATCCTCATGTAATCATATTTTTAGTTCTTTGATGCTGAGGCTTCTGTTTCTGAAGGACAAAAAATATTATCTAGTCATGCGTATATTACCAGCCCTGTTTCTCATGTTCCTCAAGATCAGTCATTACCTCAAACCTCTTTCCCAAGATACTTATTTTGACAAGCTTTTTTTCTTCTTTTCCTGTTCTTTCTAGTTGAACAACAGCAGAAAAGTGAGGACAATCAGGAGACACAGAGCTTAAGCCCTCACCCAGAGTTCAACAAATCACAGTTAAATGACTGTCCAAGAGATTCTGGCTGTTACATCTCATCAGAAAATTCAGATAATGGCAAAGAAGAAGCAGACCCAGAAGCCCTGTCTGACATGGTGCAGTCAATAACAATCACTGAGTCAAACTGATTCAGTCCTGCTACTTTGCTGCATAATTTCAGAAAAGACAATCAGATTTGGAAGTATGACGGCACAGAAGCAGAACACAAAATATTCCCAACGCCAAAAATCTACTTTTGTCTGATGTATGATGCTCTAGAAACTGTTTAATATGAGGACACTTGATAGCTAAATGTTAGTTGATAATTAGAATATCTCATATTTTTCTTGTCAATGAATTCACAGGTTTGACTGAAAAATTTTATACATAAGTATTTATAAATATTTGTACAGCAAATGAATTTTCTATAATGATAGAGATTTTTTTAGGTAATAGTTCATAATCTGGAGATGTTCATTTCTGGAACTGTCCAAAATGTAAATATTGTACATATTTATTTTAAAAATACATGGATTAATCACACTGTCTCTATTTTCAGCTGTGTTTTGCTGATATGTGTACAGAATGGACTTTTATTGATATAATAAAACAGTGGAAAAGTGGATACATTCACACTCAACTTTGAAAAGTACCAAGCTAATTCTCATTAATATTAAAACTGCTTCATACCACTCTTCTCCAAAACGAGCTCTAAAGTAGACTGTTGTCTCCTGAACTTTATCTTGGAGGCATGAAAGAACTATAGGGTGAATCTGAGTCCAGCTTTTTATGCTCCTTATATTTTAGAAGAACACAGCCACCTGGATGGCTTATGCAGTGACAATTTTTTTATGGTTATTTTCACACTTGTTCTCATTTGTCCCAAGCATTACACAGAGAATGCAAGCCTGGAGAAAAAAAAAAAAATCAGTATCAATGCTATGCTTTTATGATAATCTTTTTGTGAAGCTGTTGCCTTTTGTGTGTGGTGTGAAGTTTGTTAATAGAGTATTTCTTTGTATACAGAACTTGGAAGCTAACATGATTACTGTGCATGATTGTCTTTCATATGAGATTTTATTGTCTTTTCCCAGTATATTTCACACTGGAATACACATTTTAACTGCCTGTCTTCTTTTAGAGTACTTCCTTCAATAATAAACAGAATCATGTGTTTAAGCCCTTTAAAAATTACTTGATTTTTAATGTGGTCATTACATTTCACAGACTGGTCTCTTCTAAGACTAGCGCAGTAAATGGCAACTCCACTGAGCATTTTTAGCCTGCAGAATAATCTGTGTTTCAAACCAATAGAGAGACTTTTTGCGCATTCATTCATCACACAATTTTCATAATTTAAGCCATTTTGCATTTACGTTAAAAAATTTCCACATATTGTTGACATCTTGAAAGAAAATCACCTTCAGAAGAAATGAAACACAGAAAGTTCCACCCCAAAAAGAGCATTTCTGAAGAAGCTATAAACAAACAGAAAACTTTTCTCTTTTTCTTTTTTTTTCTTCCCCAATGTAAATGCTTTCTGTTCTTTTTATGACTCCTCAAATGGCTAGTGCTGTCAGACTCCTAATACACAGATCTGCTTTGAAGGCTGTAGTATAAAAATTGCAGTTTTAGAAAATGGCATTAACTGGGTTTCAAAGATTTGTAGCAAATAAACACTGTTTAGAAAAATAAACCAGAAAGGGAGCTACTAAGATTTGTTTCTGGTTTTAACTTACATTATACACTGGCAACAAACATCATCATTTAGCAGCAATGAGCCCATTCTGCCAGGCATGGTGGGGATGCAGAATGCCCTGGCAGGATGAAGGATGTGAGAGCTTGTGTCAAGCAGCTGTATTTGTTAATGCTTTTCTAGCCAGTAGTGTGTCATGACATGCAGTACTGACACTGCTTAATATGACTAAAATTCTGAAATAATATATTTGGATTGGCTTCTATCATCTACTCATTCTAGAGGAGCACTAAAGTCAGCTTGAATTCCTCTGAGAGGGGCTTATCTTTTGGCTTTTGTGGCAGAGGGGCACAGTCTTCAGGTTGCTTCTATACAGACATATGTAAAATTGATGAACATGGAAAAACATATTGAGGTGAGTTTCAGTATGATTAGGACTGTCAAGAAACAGCTAAGTTAGCTCAGTCAAGGACTAGCAACCGCAGAGATCAGAGATGTAGCCTGATACAAACAATCTGAGAAATGTTAATTTGCATAGATTTGGAAACAAAAATAGGTCTCCTTAACTAGTTGCAGTGAGACAGGCAAAGTTTTCAACAAAGGAAAACACCCAATAGCAGATTTATTTTACAGGAATTAATTAAACTCTGCCTAGCCTGGGCTGATGGCAAGAGTATAAAGGTGTAAGATTAACTAGTTGGGAATGGAGGGCGTGAGCCGTGGCTTTACCATTTCTGCCTCTAATCAGTAAGGCTTTGTCCAAAGGGCTTCTTATTTAGAAAAATGTATCAGCTGAAGGCTTGTTTGACACGCTTGTAACTTCTTGTGAAGGCAGAGCAGATTAGATCTTAAACTGAGAAACTTCCGTTCTCTCACATTATTCTGAGAAAAAGAATAAGGAAATTTTGTGCCACAAAGCAAAGAAATGTGTTGGCTACAAGAGGCATACATAACTTTCTTTCATCTCTCCGTGATCTTGTTATTCACACTGATCATGGGCTAAACTCTTTGTAATAGCACAAACATTTCTCCAGTTGGCTTTAGTGCTGGGGAATCTGAATAGAAGATAATTCTAGGAACTGTTGGAAAAAGTCTGATGGAGATCTGAGCTACTTTTGAGTAATCTTTAAAATGGCCTGAACACAGGGAAGAAAAGAAAGCAGTAGATGTTAAGTTCCTTTCTGTCACTTGCTCAGTAGTGTCATGTCCCTTTCCATTTTTATTAACCTTCCTCTACGACTAAGGAGAACTAAAACTTTGTAAGGCTCTTAGTTGGAGGTAACTGAGAGTCCACCGTTCCCTGCAGTCACAAAGGGGTGCAAAAGCAGTCAGTGACAGCAGAGGTGAAGCCTTCGGCTTTCTGCAGCCAAACAGACTGTGCTGCAGGTGCAGCAGACTTCCCCCAGCGCTGGGGTGCTGGGCTGGCTGCCTGCACATGTGCTGCTGCCTGCCCACAGCAGAAAGCAGCTTAACTCAGGAAGACTTTGGTGACCCACAGAAAAATTCAGGTGGCTGTGGGCCCCTCCTCCCCTGAGGAGAACCACCTCTGGTCAAAGTTAACACCATGTTTAGTAACACTGCTTCATGCTCAGCGCCGCTTGACTGTTGTTCACAGCTGGCATCATGTTAAATAAGGGCTGCTCTACCACCAAATAGGGTAGCTGAGTGCCAGACCACAGCCCTGCAATCCACGTGGACTAGCCTGCAAATCCCAGGAGACAGGATCCTGCTCTCCAGGCTTTCTAACAAAACTTCTGAAAGTCAGGGTGCATAAATGCGTCAGCATAGAGGCTAGAAGCAAGGAGGGTTTTGCTTTCATTTTGCTGACATGGGAATGAGCAGAGGAAGAATAAGGCAGAATGTGGGCAGACCTGTGGAAATTCTGGAGGAGACTCATCTCTGAGAGACTCAACTAACTACTGGCTGCCAGCTGGATTTTGCAGTACCCACACAACTCTCTAAGCACAGCAGTCCAGCCAATTTTCCACCCACCTTACTGCCCAGCTTTCTATCTCATACTTCACCAACTGTACCACTGAGTGGTCAATCTCTCCTGTGATGAGGAAGCCCACAGCTTATCAGCTGTGATATAAAACGTGCCTTTAATAACATAGTGCTTTCTCCCAGGTAGTGGCAATTAAAATGATTTGTCACAGAGCTGCATCACACTGGTAGAATCTTTAGAAGGCTGGTGCAGAGGTAACAACCTAATATTGAAAGAAGAAAAGGATATTTTGGGTGCTGTGAAACAGACAAGCCAGTTTCTAGATGTCACTGTATTCACAGGATGAGTACAACCTGCCCTTTCTCTGGAATAGCTGTTCCATCAAGTCAAGATCAGTATAGTTCTTTCTGCCCACAGAAAAACACATACATGCACAGACAAATCTGTGGTCAGCAGCTAAAGGAAGACATGCCATAGACTGACTCGGTGCCTTGGGTCACACTGGCAGCTTAGTATCTGTCCTAAGACAGTCTCGATGGCAGTCATGCAACTAAGTCATATGCCATCACCGGTGCCTGGGTCTTTTGCCATGTCAGATGGAAGTCTAATAACATGTCTAATAACATGTCTAATAACATCTTAGCAAACCTCCTGTCTCTTTTTTACAGCACAAAGATGAGGTTTCGGGCTATGTTAACCACTGAAGAGATCATTTGCATCATGCTCAGAAGTCTGCTGGCTGTGCATGTTGTACTACTGCTTTGTGCAATGATGCTCTTTGGTCAGATCCAGGAACACGTGACACAGGATGGTATAAGCATATTGTGTTGTCTAAGAGTTCCTGCATGAGATGTTCACTTGCATCCCTGATCCTTGGTTCCTGGTGGACAATGAACAGATTTTCGCCCACAACTCAGGAAAATGTGGAAGAGGTGACTGTGTAGGGCCTTCTATTTGTATGTCCCCAGTGATGAACCCATCAGCCTGTAGCTCCTTACCCTCTTCTGAAGTCCTGAGGGCTGGCCAGAGGCCTGGCACTGGCTGGAATCCTTGCAGCAGGCTGATAATCAGACAGTGACTTTGTCACACCTTATATCAAGTCAAGTTGTGGGGTCCCCAGTACAGGAAGGACATGGACCTGTCAGAGCGAGACCAGAGGAGTCCACCATGTTGATCAGAGGGATGGAGCACCTGTGCTATGAGGAAAGGCTGAGAGAACAGGAATTGTTCAGTCTGCAAAAGAGCAGGCTTCAGGGTCACCTAATTGTGGCCTTCCAGTACCTGAAGGGAGCCTACAGGAAAGATGGAGAGGGACTTTTTACAAGGGCCTGGAGTTACAGAAAAAAGGGGAATGGCTTCAAACTAAGAGTAGGTTTAGATTAGATATTATGACAAAATTCTTTACTGTGAGGGTGGTGAGTTGCCCTGAGAAGTTGTGGATGTCCCATCCCTGGAAGTGTTTAAGGCCAGGTTGCACGGAGTCCTGAGCAGCCTGCTCTTGTGAAAGCTATCCCTGTCCACAGCAGAGGGGTTGGAACAGATGATCTCTAAGGTCCTTTCAAATGCAGGTGATTCTATAATTCTGTGATTACCTGAACCTGGGAGAAGGGCTGCTCTGTTCCCTGCAAGACCAATAGAAGTGGTGTCAAACCTTCTATTTTCTCTTGTCTAGGAAAGGCCAACTACAAGCACATGGCCAAAGGGACTGGAAAACTAATAAATTCAGGCAAACACAACTGTTAAATCTACAGTTGCATTATGCATGCATAATTAGCAGCAGTCATTGCAATGAACCCAAATTTCTTGAGAAATACATATTCTCTATAAGGAGGAAACAGGTGGGAGGAGGTCCATGATAGGCTCGGAGGGTTTGAGAAGGTCATTTCATTTTTCGTGTCTTTGCAGAATTTGTTCTGACATGCCTAGAAATCTCTGCTAGGCATGAGAACTCTCTGCTGACAGCAAGAACATAGAAAATCTGGCTGTGCCAAGAAGTCATACACAAATGAGGGACAAGAGGGCTGGAGGGCAAGTGGTGTTCCTTAACGGTTCACATACCTTGGCTGCTTAATTTAAACCTGGCCAGTGTCCCACAATGTGCATGTTCCCTGGGCAGAGCCCGCATGTCCTCACATCCTAATGCCCATTCCCCATGCCAATCAAACACATGAATGCCCTCCTACTCCCTGATGCTCTGACATGGGGCTGTGGCAAAGCCTGAGCCTTCTCAAATGATCCATGTTCAGGGATCTTAGCTTTCAAAGTCTGTTCATTCATGGCTCCTCTGTGCTCACAGTGAGTGAGGATTAGATAAACTCTTACTACTGTCCCACAACTTTCCCATTGAGGAAGCTGTGCAACCCAGGTTTTCCAGAATATCTGTCTCCCTTCCTCATTCATGGTTTCTTAGGGAGCTTTCCACACATGGAAGGGCTCTCTTTTGTGTGCCATACACAGGTTTTTAGGGCGGAATATCAAAGGTGTAGACGTGCAACTCAGCATTAGGACATAGAGACAGGCCAAGAGTGTGCAGGGCTATAGGGTGGTTTTAGCAGACTGTGGACAAGCTGTTTGACACTGCTTGGCTATCAGTCAAGTCCATATGGTCGATGGAGGACATGGGAGGATTTCAACCTTAATCATTCCCAAGCTTTAGCTTTGCTGCAGAAGGAACTAAACTGTGTGAATCAGAGCTCCTCTGAATGCAAACACACAAGTGTAAAGAGTTACTTGGTGACTTGGGATCGAGTTTGAACATAGCAGTGTTGTACTCCACCAGAAGGACAGACAGCCTGCATTGCCTCCACTCTCAGTTTCTGCAGCACCCTCATCTGGACTCTGCTGACCTGCTTCACTCGGATGCCAGGTCTCAGTGACTGCTCCTGCATCTCGTTAGCTCAAATAGAGCTGAAAATCAGGCCCGAGCCTTTTGTTACTTTTCTGAGAAAAGAAACAAGGTCCTCGTGCCTGTGATGCACATTATATTACAAATCTCTCTAAAATGTTCGCCATCATATTTGAGAACAGTCCCTTGCTGGCGATCAAAAAAAGAAAAAATCCTCCAGGGAAAGCACTTCTTAAAATACTATTGGCAATAACCTTAGACTTTAGAGAGTGTAAATGTAAAAGTAATGTAAAGAGAAAGCCACTCATGTGGGGAAAAATACTTTAGAGAAAAATGAATACAGCAAAACCAATGAACTTGCATGGTTTTAAAGAAATCTTTCTGTATATTACCTAACTACTTTGCCTCCTAAGCTTGCTCTCATCCCTAACATAAGAGCTGAATGCCTAGAATCATTCTTTACACCAGCGTATTAAAATAAAATGTAACTCACTCAAGAACGTTATTTCTCTTTAAACCACTGTGTGGTAAAATATACAGCAAATACTTACTGTAGTTCCTTGTCAATGTTTTGAGCTACATGGCTAATTAAAGACAGTGATGAAGTATCAGAAGGAGCTAAAAGACTGTAGTAGCTAATAGCTCTGCACCACTCAATTAATGCTATGCACATGCCGACAGGACATCTACCTGTCTTAGTTCTGCCTTTTTTTTTTTTTTCAGACAAAATGAATTATCAATCTTTGATTATTTAAAATTTGTTAAGGAAAACATGCTTTGCAAACTAGAAAGGGCTTCCATCTGGGGCTTTGGAGGAGTTGCTTTGTCATTTTGTTCTCAGAGTGGAGGGAAAACCATCATCAGTGGAAGTGGTTGTGTCACAAGAGTGACTTTGTCAGCTACGATTTCATTTCATTAGAGAAAAAGGTGAGAAAATCAACTGGCTTGAATTGAAGTTGTGGACATATTTAAAACTTATTTAAGGGATTAAAAGTGTTGTGAAAAGCATGAAGACTGTGGCTGTATGGGACAGGCCCTACAGGTACTTACTGAGTTCTGTGAAAGGACAGATGATGGCTGAATGTCCAGCAGACCAGGACCTGTGCATGAGAGAAGCTGTATGTACTCTGACCTGTAGTTTTAACACAGCAGTAAATGTGTGTTTACTATAATGCTGATTTTTCCTGTGAGGCAGACCAACCACCTATAATTCTTGCCTAAACTTAGTCCCTGCAACACTGTATTTTCTTGTTTTACTCTGGAAAAGACCTAAATCTTGTCCAAATGGCAAAGAAAGTAGACATTATTTGACACAAATAAACAAATTTATGTGAGACATGATTCAACAATATAAGATTCTAGAAAACAGGTTTAGGTACGTACTGTACAGTACTGCACAATTTCAAACTTGAGTACAGGGGATCATTTAATTAAAACCTATTCAACTGAAAACCCTATTTATCTGAAACAAATGTTTGTCCTATCTATAATATCAACAAAGTATTCACACGAGTAACTAGCAATAAACAACAGAAAGATGCACAATGAATGTCAATTAACACAATTTGCTATCAAATAAACTTGCAGTTTATGGATACAGCTTTAGTACTGTCCTGTGTATCCATTATAAAGGTCAATTAACCTCGATTGCAGCTAGTCAGCTTGTTCTAAAATGAAAACAGCATATCTTTTTCTTTTTTTTTTTTTTTTTAATCAGTATCTTAGCAATTCAGTTCCCTGACACTGAAGAACTTCTAAATTGTTAAAAGTCTTTGCTAAAAGTTTTATGTTAGGAAATGTAAAAACAGAAAAAAAAAGGAAAAAAAAAGAGAGTGAGATTGGCTGAAATTGTCAAGGTGTCACAGTGTGGCTGTATAATGCTTTTTAAAATATTCATTATTCAGCATATAATCATGGATTCAGAACAACAAAGAGCTTTGGTATGTCTGTGCCTCAAAGGAAGAAAATCTTCCTAAGTAAAGCTTTCGATGCATACACTAATCCAAGACCACACTAACATATCTCTTGAAATGGAAATCTTTGCCGAAAATGGCCTGTGTCCTTTAAACACTATCAAAGGGGGTTTTTTTCCCCTTTGGCTGCAGAATGTCAGCATTTATGGTAAAAGTCAATCAGGTGCTCACTTGTTCTGCTTAATCAGGAAGAAGTGGTACCACGTGAGCACTGGGAGCTCTCATCTGGAATTGCACAAGCATCACTAACTCAAATGACCATCAATGTTGTAGAAAGCAAAGGCAAGTGGGTAGAAGTCTGACATATTGGTCTGTGGAAAAGGCACATGGATAACACTTTAAATGAGAATATTTGCAATCACACTCGTAAATACATGTAAATTGATGGTCTTAGAGAAACACTAGTTTTCTCAGATGCTAATCATTACATTTCTAATAAAAAACCGCACAGACACAAAAAATCCAAAACCCAAACCAAAACAAAATCTAAACCAAATCAAAAAACAAAGAACCAATATGGATTATTGATCACTTTGCAGGGCATCCTTCAGTGGTCATTTTAGCCACTGACCACACTGATCATTGATTCAGACTTATATCCAACCTGACCGTGTCTAAGAGGCTGTTTAAGTCAATTCTTACCAAAAAAATGGGAAAAGGGGTGGCTGACATGGTGAATCATGATTCTGGCCCTGCCAGATTCTTCTGCAGTCTTTTTGAAGCTGATGATAGTTACAAATTGACTACAGCGATGTATTCTCTCTTTAGAAAAGAAAACATATGAGACTGTACAAAGACCTAGGGGGGAAAAAGATTGCTTTCTTGGTGTGTACTAACACACCTTCCTTCTCAGAAGGTTAATTGGGGCTCTGTGCTTTCTCTGTCCTTTTTGAACTTTGTCTTTGCTGAAGGCAGACAGTGTTCAGTGATACATTGCAATTGTTTCTGATATTACTACTACTGAGGTTCATGGAATAAAAAAAAAAAAAAAAAAGAGCTAAAACTTGAGAACCTAATTATATCAGACATAAACCTACAGGAAAATGCTTTATTTTCCAGGTAAAATTTACCTGTGTCCCTAAGGCCTACGAAATACTTGCTTAGGATTCTAATCTGAAAACTACAGAGTCTCTTTACTACATTAGACTGTCCTGACTCAGTGCTTTATCCTACTTCAGTGCTTAATTCTTCCTAACGGTAATCTTTATTTACCACTTCATTGCTCTAGCAAACTTTAAACTGCATTATACTGTTTAACTTACCAGGATTGCAGCAGTAAAAAGACCAACTTGCATTCACTAAAGAGTCACACCCCTGGCCGATGTGCTTTCAAAATTTGACTAAAAACACAAACACAATTCATGATTAGAGAAGCAGGAAAGAGAATTTTTTTTTCTTCATTTTTCCACACTGCTAAAAGAAGCCCTCCTAAAAACAAGTCAGTGTCTCAATCTTAGTGTTATAGTTCCAGCACAAGACAGACTGAAAACAATATGCTTGGCTTGTCTAGCTAATGATGAGTGGCTGGCTAATGATGGACCAGGCTAGAATCTTCTGCTAACTCTTAAGTTCCATGTATTAAGAGAAAATGTGCAGATATTGATCCAGGGTATGCAGAGATGCTGCAGTTCCTTCAACTGAAAAAAAAATACTTACTTTGACTTCTCACTGGTTGAAAAACTTTGCAATCAAACAAATCTGTACCCCTGTAAGGACTACGTGCACCTCATAAATCATGGTTTGGTCTGGTAACAGCATAAGAAATAGACCATCTGAGTCAGCCAGCTTGGTGTAAGGTAATACCTCCTAAAAGGCATCCTGAACATCATCAGGGTCTTGTGAAACAACATTTTGATTAGCTAAGTGAAAATGAATCACAAGTGTTGGCATAAAGCTGTGCTATCATTTTATTCAAAGAATGATCAATCAGTAGTAGAGTGATGAAACATAAAACAGAAAGATCAATCCAAGACATTATATTCTTACAAGTTTCCTAGATCCTCTACTCAAGATCTGATAGTTTCCACAAGACTTATCAGACATGGATGATAATTACAAAGATATGGCAATTGAGGGCATTAAATCAAGTGTGTGAGCTAGATCTGCTGTCACAGCAAGAACTTCTTCATTGAGTACTGGCAGAGAAGGATTTTCTTCCCCCTTGACTGGCACAGCAGGACCCTCATCCAGCCACTGGCACAGTAACAGGTTCCATTTTAAATCTATCCTATCTACACCCTGTTGAAGTAATTCAGTTAATTGCATGCATCAGTCTTTGGAGAAATCTTTCATACTGCTAGTTATGTCCTTGGATGAGTAGGGTAGCAATCAAACACTGGGGAGGCACACTGCTGCCTGCTAGACCTGGAATCACTGCTACAGAGCCAAGAGTCCACTCAAGCACCAAGGAACCAAGCTGCCCACAAGATCAGCTAAGCTTTTAAATGCTATAAATTAGTCAAGAAGGGCTGTGCTGTAAGCATAAATGTGTGAACCGTGGTGCACAGCACTATACAGGGGGAAAAGCCAGCCAGAGCATGACTTGACAATTTAAAGAATTTGATACTCATGTTAGTTTATTAAATTTCTTTTTTAAGCTTTAGGGGGAAAAAAAAAGACAATGAAAAGACAGACTGAGTAAAGCCAAAAGAATTGCGATGAAGGCCAGACAAAAGATTCATCCAGACAGATGAGACACAGCTCTTCTACAGACTGTGCCAATATTGACTTCCACATAAAGTCCTATTTTTTTATAGAAAAGGTTAACCGTCCACAATTTACTTACTCATGAAATATAAGGTGAACAGAGACACTAATGCAAATGATCCAGTATATTAAAAAATGCATTGAGCCAGGAAACATTCAAAGTTCTGTTATAAATTATCTTTTAAGGTCTGGAATAGTAGACAAAGTGGCTGTGCCAAGCCCTATTAACTGGAATAGATGGATTTAGAAGGAATCTTCGTTTAGGCTTGGTCTCTAAAAGACATAGGGGGTTTCTGTCCCACTCATCCTTTGAAGATTATTTTTTAAAAGGGTTATGGATAGCCAATCATGTTGTTAGGGACTGAGTAGCAAAGTAGATATGGGCAACTGGAAGTATATATTTCAAAGGAGCAACGTATAATAACAGCTGTTTGATCCCTTCCTATCCTATCCCATAAAAGTTATCACTATCATTTATAAGGGTGGGGGAGAGAGAGGATAAGTTGATTTGGTCAGCTTTTGATATGAACTGAAAATGTTAGGCGGTGGTGTTCTCCTTCCCCTATTGCCCTCAGACAGCAGTCAGAGCAGTAACTAGAGACAAGCAGCTGATCTGAATAATAAAGGTTTTCTGCTTCTCTCTCCAGCCTGGGACACCAGAGAGATGAGTTCACATCCTCTCTCCTTTCTTTTTACTACTGTTCCACTGAGTCAGAGAATTTGTGGCAATGCTGGAAGTTTGAAAGAGCAGCAGCCTATGAAGAAATTCCCCCAGATTTCCCACTGACAGGGGAGCTGAAAGGCACATAGGTGTTAGGTCCTAACTTAAGGCTTGATTGCATGAAATAGCCCATTTGTGGTAGTAATACTGTGCCAGGTCTCTGTGTAGACAATTTTATTCTGCTGTAATATAGCAATTCTTTCCTCTTTATGAAGAATCTAGGGTTGTGAGGAAAGTTTTTGTACAGAACATTTCCAATTAAACCCCAATTACAAAACCCTTGCACATATTTCTTGGCAGAGGTAAATCTTCACTAGGAGAAAATTCCTAAACTGCAGAATCAGAGAGCTTAGAGATGGAATGAATCCCTTTCCCTATGGGACTGTCCCTTAGTATTTAGGTTTACAACTTGACAACATTTGCTGAGATGAATTGAAAGGTTTTTATACAGAGTGGGATGGTTTTTAAAATGAATTGTACTTTTCCTTTAAATATGAGCAATGTACTAGCTAGTGAGAAGTAAAAGGGACAAAAATAGAAAGACGAAAAAAAATACCTTTCCTTGGGTAAAAGATCTGATATAGAGATATTTGCTATGTAGGCTGTGCTGAAAACTCTCTAATGTTTCAGACGAAGCATTCTGGTGTAGCTTACCTGCTGTGACTGAGGCAGAACAGGGTTGGTGTTGAGACAGCAAGAGAAAGTCCCTGGGAAAAGGATTTCCTCTGGCAGGTGTATTGACCCTGGCTAACAGGAAATGTCAAAGAGATGCCAGATTTAAAAAGAGGTTTGAGGACACCTTGCTCCAGTGTGCAATCCTTCAGTCAGTTCATGTGAATCCAGTGTTGCATACCTTTGCAAAGCAGAGGAGACAGCAGACTATGCTGTCAGCTGGGTTTGGGTTTCACAGTTCTTTGCTCAATATGTGAAGCTTTTGTGAGGGCCATTCAAGTTCAGCAGTCAAGCATGGAGCAACCCAGACACCATGTCCTCACATATTCAGGCACTCTTTACAAGCTGCAGTACTGTAATACTGCATGAAACACTACTCCGAGCCAGAGCTGGTTTCTCCTACACCTGCCAGAAGGTAAATTAGCAGTAGTGATTTTTACACCTACATTTTCTCAGTCATTTTAAAGTCAGTTGGTAAGTTGCAGGGTTATTTTCTTAGCAAGTAAAGTGCTTGTGTGGTATCTGCCTGATGTGCTCTATCTGGCATTTAATCATCCTTTTTAATTTAACCAAGAAAGATAACTCCTCTTGTGTCTAGTCTCTTCAGGAGGTGACTTACTTCCTGTGTAATTTCACTTCGTGTGGCATGAAAAACAACTACGCTGTTCATCTCCTCCTGCCTCCTCATTTTTAGCTCTAAGGTATAGAGCTTGGTGCTGTTGCACATTATGCCAGAGGTCTATTAAGCAGCATACTGGTGCACCGATCTGGAAAAATGTAGCAGGCAATGATGCTGGCTGCATTCAGCATGAGCCTCGTAAATCCTGGGCACATTCTCTGCATCGCTTCAGAGATGCCGAGGTAAAAGAGAGGAGCTGTGCTATACCTGCATGCATGACTGACTGCCAGCGCTGAAATGTTCCCTCAGAGTGTACTTCTGCTCCTTTGCCACCCGTGCTCCAAAGGGCATGTCACCAGGAGAGACAGAGACATGGAAGGGAAAGAGGGGCACAGGGGACACACCCAGGTTATACCATCCGTATTCATCGGGACACACTGTTAGATGCCTCATGTCAGAGCAGCTCCCCAGCTTCCCCAGTCTGGCTGTGGGCTGGCAGCCAGGCACGGAGTTAGGAACTCATAACCTCACTCTGCTTTAACAAACGTGGACTCAGCAAAGATGAAGCTCTGGCCCAGCGCCTTTGCTGAACACAGAGCCTGAGATGCTGGTGTATTTTTACTACTCCCATTCTCTCTCGAAGTCTGAGTCCAGAACTTTTATGCAGAATTCATTCGCTGAGTTTTTAATTCTTTGCAGGCAAAACAGTGTGTCAGCAGGTATTGTCTTGCTCTCTGAAAAAAGTAATCATCTTCAGCAGCGCTTACAGTCAGAGGGTCTCCAGGGCCAACACCAAGCTCTTCAAAGTCAAAGGGGATGTTTGAAAAAAAGGGCTCTGGATTCAGTTCCAAAACCTGTCAAACATTTTAAGCATGTCACATGGCACTCCTCGGAAAGTATGACTGTCTCTGTATTATGGGCATAAATTTTAATGTAAAGAGACAGAAGTTTTGCTGAAGGCTCCTACACAAAATGGTGGAGGTCCATGTTGTGAGTGATATCCTGTGTTTTCCTGTGTTATCCTTGGATCGTGCATCTCTCAGGGTATCAGCGCCTCAGCTTTCACCAGTGTGAGCTGGCACAGCATTTGGAAATGACCAGATGGCAAGGGAGCTTCCACACAGTGCCAGTCGGCAGTGAGTCCCCAGCAGTGAAGCCACGCTGCCCACACTCTGTGATGTGGGTTCAGGAGCCATCCTGGGCTCAGCACTTGGTTTAACCCGAGAGCAGCATCAAACTTCATGGCCATGTGGGGAGACAGTGGTTGCATTTCCAGCTTCACACCTGCCTGAGAGGGACAGTCAAGCTGGGACCACCTCATCAAGGAAAGCCTCTTGGGGGCTGGAGGCTCCAGCAGCCCTGGGCTATGGCCACAGTGGTCTCCCTTCACTACCAGCACAGGGGGGAAGAATCCCGGCTGTGGGGGCTGCCATGAGAGGCAGGCGGGACACGTGGGAGGGGAAGGCGTGGGAGGTCACAGCCCCTGGGCAGGCATGGGGAAGGGGAGGGCAAGGCTGGGGCGCAATGGCTTGTGTCAAGGAGCACCCGTGGGCGGGCTGAGGGACCTCAAAGCCTCCCGGAGTCCCCCCAGACCTCACAGGTCAGCTGCCAGGTGCTCCTCCGTGCTGGAAGCAGATGGAGAGGGGAGCACCTCCTCTTTGGAAAGGAGAGTAATTAAGACATCAGGAGTTAATTTATTTGCTTTTGCCCTAAAAACTTTGCATTAGAAAGCTCCTGTTTTCTGCAGGGTTACAAAGGATAACAAATGGACAAAGAGGCCAGGGGACCGAGCTCTGGCAGATGAGGCGAGAGCCTTGCTGAGGAATACCTCATGTTAAACAAGCAGGATAATTATTCTGCTCTACTTAGCACTGGCTAGGCCTTATTCAGAGAATGGCATTCATTTTGGGGCACTGCATTTTAAAACAGACAGAGAAATTGGAGAGAGTTCAGAGGAGAGCAACAAAAATGATTTAAGAGTTAGTAAATAAGACCTCTGAGAAAAGGTTACGAGAGCAGGGGCTGCTCAGTCTGGAGGAAAGAGGACTGAGGGGAAGCATTACTGTCTACAAATATGCAAAGGACTGTTATGGAGAGGATGTAGACCAATTATTCTCATTAAAGAACAAGGACAGAAAAAGAAGTAATGGGTTTAAGATGCAGCAAGGGGAAATTTAGATTAAATATTAGGTAAATGTTATAACTATTAGAAAACTTAGGCAACGGAACAAGTTTACAGTAAAGTTTGCGGAATCACCTTTACCAGAGAAATATGTAGCTGAATGAAAGACTTGTCTATCAGGGCTAAGCTAAGACTAAGGAAATACAGAACCGTTCTTCATTGCATAGAGGTGTTCCTGAGCCCCTCACAGGAAGACAACAATAAACAGGTCAGTGGAAAATGAGGCGTTTGTGTATACACACATGAACGTGCATGTATATGAATACTGCTGGAATTAACAGAAGAAATTCTATCAGTAGTCACTGTTAAGTAGCCCTTATTGTTACTTCATGTTTTGTCCTAAAACACTATGCCCCCACATCAGTGTTTCTCCAACACTAAGGAAGTCATGGCTGGGACATCAGTAAAACCTTATATACATTTTTGGGTTCCGGTTCTACATTATTTTTCCCACATGATGGTGAGCTTGGCAGAGCTTGATTGACAACCAAAAGAATAATGTGTAAGTGCCACGGATGGCCAACTGTGCTACCACCATGCATGCCGCTGTGACAGCTCCATCATATCACCCCTCTGCCTAGTTCAGATATAACCATGTCCTTCCAACTCAATGGTTACCTTAACTGAGAGGCAGATATCAACAAAAGCACAAGTGGGGAACCACAGATCATAATGGATGCACTGAGTCACTCCTACTACTACCTGCAGTGTTAGAACACTGCAGAGCCTGAGAAATGCCACTTTCTTGCTATGAAAATAGAGTACATACAGAAATACTCATATCTGAAACTCAAATATTACCTTAAATTTAGATTATCTCTACCATTCCTGTGAAGTCCTAAATGCTTTGAAAATCAACACAAGCAACCACTGTCCTTTAGCAGTTTAATAGCTATCAATACATTTGGTGAAATTTTTATAAAACATCAATTTCATCTTTTGTCATTAAAAAAATATCCAATCCAAACCAAAAAGGCTTCCACACTAGGTCCACTTGGGACCTTCAAAAGCTATTCTGATAATTTCAAAAATCTTGGACTGAATAATACAATTAATGTTGATGTACCATTTAGCGTAGAGCAAAGGTTTATGCTGAAGCTATAAATTTATCTGAAACAGAAAAAAAATTAATGAGGCAGAGCTATCATGAGCAAAGTGTTAGCCTAGCTGTGAAACACTGAAAAGGGTGACAGTGTATTCAAGTGCAAGCACAAACTACTTATTTGCTACTGTACTGCAGGCATTGGGAAACAGTCCTCTCCTTGCTGTAGGTCAGTGCTCTGGAGAGGTTATCATCACTGACCAAGCTCTTTGTAACACTTTTTGAGGCTATCGTAAAGGCAAGCAAGAAGCATGTGCTGATAAAGAACTGATTTGAAATGTCAGCCTTATGGAAGAAGGTGCCAGCACAGCTAGCTGGACTTTTTTTTCCCCCCGAGTACATGAGGATTAAAACCTTCCTGGTCAGGAAGAAAACCCTGAGGAAAAGAAGCCAGAAGTCTGTCAGAACTATGAACCTCATAGCCATAGCAATGATTTTGCAAATGACTAATAATAAGGAGTCGATAATCCAAAGGATGATCTCTGAAGTGAAGAGCACCGAATTACTTCGGGGAGAAAATCAATTATCTCCATTTGTGGCTGCACAGCCTACAATATGCAAATACACAGAAGTTACCATAGTCTCAGAAACCAGAATAGCAACTAAAAAGAGAAAAATCCAAGGAATTTTACCAGAATCACTAAAAAATACCATCCTCATGAATGGATGCATATCTGCTATATTGACACAGCTGCAATGTTATTCTAATATTCTCCATCACAAAAGCTGACAGGCATCTAGAGATGTCAGTATCTACGAAAGAGATGCTGCATTGTGATGAAAGCAGAATGGGGTGACTGGGTCTGGAAGGCAGTACAGAAATCAAATTATCATCAAATATTGTGGGCAGATTTTAAACATCTTTTCACTTGCTGAGTGGTGTCTTACTCCATAACTGGGTCACTGAAATTAATGGAACTACTTGCAAGTAAAACAGTACTCAATGTGCCCTAGAGCATCAGAGTCTGACCCACAGTACATATTCAAATGTCACCTTGTATTTTAATGCATCTCAGACTTGAGGGGGTTTAAAAATTATTATTAATTTAGAAATAGACTCCTTATTGGGATCAGACTCTTTTTTTCACTAGAAACACAAATGTCTTTAGCGGAGATGTCTGAACATTTGGCCACTTGTTACTAAAAATCCCATTTCCATGCCTGTGTAATCCACATTCCCTGAAGGTTTTGAGAGCAAGGAGCTTATTGTTGATGAAAAGGGAGAAGTGAAGCCTAAGGGCTGCTTGGGAACTCCAGATGGATGGAGGCCTCCAAGGGGAGGGTGCATTCCTCGAGCATCTGCTGGTGAGCCAGGAAGAAGACTGTATGGGACAGGCCTCATTTACATTGCAGTTAAGCATCGGGTTTAGGCACATCGGTTAAAACTCATTTAACCTTTGGATTTAAGGATAAAATACTATTATCCCTATTGGGGGATAACTGACAAAAGGACTGTGTCAATTGTGCTTGGAACGATGAGATTCCCTAATTACAAGCACCGCCTTTACGACCACACTAGGGAAACCTCTGAAAAGACTAGGAAAGAAATGAGACAAGAAAAGTTTCACCCAGAACAGCTTACTTAGGAGCAAGAATTTTTCTCAGCCTCAGCGTATCCCTGGTATTTTCTAAAAATGGGAACAGAATGGTGTCGCTTCTGAGATGCCAAAAAGAGCCGAAAGTACTTGGACTCAGGCCATGAAGAGTGAGCAACCCAACTCAGGGACACAGATACGGACCTCCTATTACATGATATGAGAGAAGGGACAGACACTTCCCCCCATGTTAGAGCAAAAGAAAAGCAAAGCAGTGAGACATCTTTGTGCCACACAAATGAATTTCCCCAGTTCTGGCCAAAAATTCCTAGACTTAATAGAGAACGTGGGAAAAGAATTTCCAAATTGCCTCAGAACTCACATTTGTGAGAGACAGACTGGGGTTAAGACTTCACTCGGAGAAGAATGTCTCACCTACTACCATTTCACAGTTCCTCAAGCTTATTCTGTGACCTCTTTTATACCTGCTCTTCAGAAACATCTGGGGCTGATTAAAACCATCATAGAAAACTTCATTTAGTGTCCCAAGCTGCTGGGATAAGGCACTAACCTGGATTTATTTAGATGTTCGTTATTTTAAAAGGTAACTCCTAAACCCTGAATATAGACGTTATTAATACCTGCAGTACTTTGCTGAAAGCATGGTGAGGTGTAAGAAGCTGCAAACTTGCCCAGCACAAGGTCCACTGATGTCCATGTACTATGCAGGCCATGTGCCATGAGACCAGACTGCCTCCAAGGATGGCTTAGGTCAGCCATGAAGCTCTGGCCTTTCAGACACCCTCTCTGATGGGGGGTTGCTGCTGAGTTAATTTTCAGACCTGAATTTAACTGACGCTGCAGCAGCATAAGCATGAGAACTAAACCTTCACTGAGGGGACTCTGCTTTTTACATTGGGTAAAAAGTACAGCTGAGTGGCCCTCAGAACAAACATTTGTGGCAAAACCTAGTCAGTCATGGGTGAGAAAGAGAGGAAGAGAACTACTGTGCATGTAGAGCCTCAAGAACACTCTTCACTCTTACTCCATTGGAGTGGCACTGAGTTATGAACACTTGCTAGCTATAGTATATGACACATATGTCAAAAATAGGTGTATGGAAATAAATACTAACAGCAAGCTGTACAGACTACACACTACACTCCACTGGGCATTCCTTTGCCTAGGCTCATTAGTTACAAGAATTACCACAGAAATACACTGGTCTGCCTAACACAGAAAGCCAAAAGAGCTGTCTCAGAAAGAGGTGTTATGAAATATTTACATATATTAATTCTCTGAAGGCACTTACGGCATTCACAAGCCTTAGAAAAGTTTTGTCCTATCACCCACTTTGTACAAGTTGGCCATTACTCTGCAACTTGAAAACCGTTATCCTCTCCATCAGCTTCTGTTCTTGCTCTTATTGTCAACCCAAAAGTCCAGTCTGAGGCACCCACAATATTTAGCTTTTTATAGGATGGATCTCATCAAGAATTCAGCTCACCAAATCTTGACAAGAATTTTTCCTTTCAAGTAGCAGAGGGACTATGTATATATATGTAAAGACAACATGGGAGTCCGTTGCCTTGGTAACAGGATCTTTCAGGCATTGTATTTAGTATTTATTCAGCACTGGAAATGTACACCGTATTGAAAAGAAATGCAGTATTTTTATTAGTCTACCCCTGTGTATATGCCCATCAGCAGCAAATTCACGCTGTGTAGTTTGACTTTCCATTTCTGAGTTATGTGAAACCTTTGAGAAGAGAGCATGCAGAAATGAAACCAGGGCACCTGGTGTAATGTATTTTTGTTACAAGTGTTTTGAGAGAAAAAAAAAACTGTTGTGAGAGTTTAAAGCACTGCACTAAAGATATTCCTTGTCTTTCAATATCTCCAGCAGCAGCAGAGTATAAAAGCATTTCTATTCCACAGTTTCATATTCTACTGGAAAAAAAGTTACAGAAAATAGTTGAGAGAGAATATTTGTTCTGTGCCAGTTTCCACAACTGCACTAATGTGCAGTACAAATTAACAAGCACTGTTAAATGCTGGTTTACTTCACATTTGGGAATGGGGGTGAGGGAATGTACATTTAAAGTGCTGTTTCAAAGCCTGCTTCAGCCTGGGAGAAGCAAGGTGCCAGTTACAGCTGCGTCAATTAAGATGTGAAAGAAATTAAGAGGAATAGATCCATTTAATTTTGGGATGAGCCAGGATGCCAAAAGGTTCATATCTCTTCTTCTGCAAACATACCATGGGATTTTTCATCCTCCCAGCAACACACTAGGGCTGCCTTCAGACTCTAAGCAGAAACCCACCACCTCCAGCTGCCTAGTGCGTCCTGCGGGGAGCGGGACTGCCTGGGGACAGAGTGCCACCTACCGTGGCATCGAGTCCTTCCTCTGGGGCTGTGAAAGCCTGGCATCACCTTGTTCCAAAACAACAGGCAAAAAAACCCCACTTTGCTTTGATGGATTTTGTTTCAAGACCCAAGAACTGAAGCAGGCCCTTCCACTCAGCTGGCCAGAGCTCACAGGATCACAGCATGCACCAATGGTGCAAGAACAAGTGTCCCAGGACCTTACGGTCCCAAATGTGCAGGGCTGGTGCTGGAGATGGTTTAACAGCATGAACTAACCCGGAGGTCTGTGCCTTAGTCTGTGCATTACCTCTTTCTCATAGGGTAACCTGGCTGTTGCACCAACAAGAAATCCACTCCTGGGCTTCTCTCTGTCATTATAATTTAAGACAGTGTAAAACACTTCCGTATTATGGAAGTTTAATATCTGATACTGCCTCTTGCACAGTGTTATATCATACCCTTACAGGATGATGGACTCCAGGCTAATATGGCTTTCCTTCTCTAACTACTGAGATCCTCTATCCATTTTGCCATCCAGATGGAACAGAGTCTGCTCAGATAGACAAGAGCAATGTTACATTCACACAGAATAACTTAAATGTAATTGCAGACAGAACATTTATTCTATAGTTAAAAAAAATAAAAGATGGAAAATAGACATTAAAAATGCACAGCAGTGGTAAGGGCAGGTTGAAACAAGCAGTTTGGCTGCTTAAAGCACTATGCAACAAATGCAGGCTTTTTTTTTCATCATGAACAGTTTTCTCCCCAGTTCTGACTTTCTCAATTTTGTTTAGCACTAAATGTTGTTGCATAGATGGGCTTGCAATGGACTTTTTGGTTAACTGCTGAAAAGGAGCCCCACAGACTATGCTCCCAGGCAGCATTACTGGACTGTGCACTCCCCCCAGAGGGGCACATGATTCACCATGTTCCACTTGTAGGGCTCTCCTCCACAAGCTGGAAAAGCCAGTGATGCCACACAGCATGGGTGCAAGGAAGGCTGCAAAGCACCCAGCTGGATGGAGATCAGCAGCAGGAGGAGAAGAGATGTGGATCTGTTTCCCAACAGCAATCATTTCCTCCAAGTCAATCAAAATTTTTATGTATAAAAAGAAAAACCCTCTTTTTCCCCCATTTCCATTGCCATTCTTCAGTATAGGACAGAGAAAGCTTCTTGTTTTTGTCAGAAGTGGAGTGAAAAGAACATAGATAATACACATTGTTTAAAAATGGCATGGAGATGGCAAGCTGATTTTCCTGTCAGGGCCTCCATGAATGATCTTATTATTGCAGGCTGCAAACTAAACCGCATTTTTCTTAGGACTGCCTTTTACAGGGAGAGGTCTGCTACTTTTTATCACACATTTGAGCTAAAATCTATCAATCTGCACTAAAAAATAAAGATGGGTTCTGAGAACTGGGGAAAGGTGAGCAAAGCTTTTTGTCTAATAAATATTAAAAA
>VWZG01000661.1:9441-82575 GCA_013396735.1 Grallaria varia | reverse complement strand
AAAAAAAAAAAAGAAAAAAGAAAAGGCTTTACTTGTCCTGGTCAGATTTTAAGGCCATGCAATTCAAAACCAAAATACAGAAAGAGGTTTACCCATAGAATTCTTACCCACACACAGAAATCAGAAAGAAGAAACATAATGTCAGTAAATTACCAGCCCTCAGTGACTGGAGATAACAGTTAACTCAGTGTTATTCTATGGGAGATCTACTGCACAAAATCAAATTACCAAAGAGGTTTAACTACTTGGGTCCCAATCACATACTGCTTGGAATTCTCCAGACATCCTATATTTTCCACATATTCAGCCAGAATGTGTATTGCAGCTTCAAAAATCTGCATATTAACTCTGTCCATACACCGACCGCATGATACACAACTATTGCTCTGCTTTAAATGAAGGTAATAGCAACAAGGATGCAGACAAAGAACTTTCAATTTGGGTTATTCATTAACTCTGAAATTGCGAAACCATTCCTTATAATTTTTGTTTTATTTTGCTGATGTGCCCACTGCTGGTTTTTTAGAGGTGTGGCTAGTTGCCTAACTATATTCTCTAAGACTAGCACATCAATATGATTTGTATCTGTCCTACAGTTCTTCTGTCATACGCAGCTGCTTCTGAAGTGAAGGCATAGAAGATGGTTACTGCAGATAGAGAAGGACAGGTAGTGTGTTGTACCGTTCTTTGGATCCCTTTCCGCAAAGTGAGGGTAAAGTATTGATGTTGCATATGAACTGAAGCTACATCTCCTTGTGAGAGAGGAGACAGCTACAGTGAGAGTAAACGGGTATGCAAAAAAAAAAAAAAAAAAAAAAAAAAGTTGGTTGTTCCAGCAGCTGAAGCTGTCAAGGTCCTTAGGAAAGGGGAAATCTGAAAGAATCGACATCTGTCAGCTCTGCTCACTTTGGGCCTGGCTGACAGCAAGAAAAGAGCCATTATACTGAGATGGGAAACATTTGGGGCTTCTCCAGAACATATGAAGAGATGCATTCTCTCTGTCCCAAAAATTCAGCAGAAATTAATATACTTCTGCTACATCTTTCTGAGACTGTGAAATCCCTCCCTCGCTCTGCTGTTTAATTGCAATTATGGGCACTGTGGGAGCACCTCAGCATGCTGAGAGCCTCAGTGCCCTTTGTGCCATGTGCTATGAACAGAAGATAAAAAAAACCAGTCCTGCCCAATGAGACTGTTTGCACACAGTCAGAAATGTTTCTTAGAATCACGATATAAACATACTGTTGCATTTTTATCAAGTGTTTTGTATTTGGTAAAAATATTCTGAAGCTTAAGGCTCAGTGCCCACAAATATGCTGGCATGCAGATTTCACATATCTTGTAAAGTCTACAACTGTGCTGGCATGTGCATAAGCAATAGCTGAGTTTTCAAGCACTTGCATATCTGAGCAACAGGACCGAGCCAACAGCATGGCAATGAATTATTTGCTGCATGAAGGTATCAATGCAGTCCAGCAGACCTACACACAGTGCAATCATTCAAGAAAGAGAGAGAAAGCTGGCATGGGACTTTGATTTTATTGTGACTGTAGAGAAAGAGTAATTTCTGCTTCTGTGGAAGGATCATTTGCCCTAGCAGCACACACTTCTCCTGGAATGGCTCTAACTTTACAGTATCTGCTTCCAACAAACTTCTCTCCAGGCTAAACAGACACTTGCTACTCACACAACAGTGCACGGGGGGAGTGATGCTGAGAAAAGAAGACATTTTGTGGCTAACATCTTTGCTTGTCTTGAAGAGTAATCTGACTAATGTCGGAATGATTCCATCAATATTGTCAGAAATAGGTTTAAGAGCCCTCCAGGTACATTGTAAGCCTTGGCACAGGCAATGACTAATGCGAAGTGGATGCCAATTGACCAGAGGTTCTGGGAAGGTACAAAGCAACACTAAGGACCTTGACTTAGGCTGATGACACAGTTTTCTTCTTCTGTGTTCGCAACATTTCCTTCCCTGTTTCAGATGGACTACAGTATGAAAGAAGCATGGTGGGATATGCTGGCAAGTGCTATTGGTTTCACATATTGCACTCAGAAATGAAATTGAGTTTGTATAATGCTGGATGAGCTTGTTCACATCACTTGTGTTTGAACTACATGTGCATTAAACTGAAGTCTGCTGGGTGTTTATACAATAATGGCAACTCTGGTTCCTGAAGGACACATATATACTATAAAGATCATTAGGAAATGCCACTACCATTTTATCCAAACAGCAATTATAAATGAGGGCAATTCTACCTGATCAGATCTTTGCTGATCCTCCTTAATATAGATTCCTTTCTTTAAAATGATGGAGGGAGGCTGATGTTGTTATAAGCTCTCTGGAACAGTGCTTGAGACATCTTGCTTCAACCTGTATTGGCCCTCCAGGGTTTTCATCTATTCTTGATTCACTGACCTTCTGTGTTCCTCTGCTTCACACGGTGTATAGAGGAATACATGTTCTAAACTATTATTTCTCCTGTATACTTGGATTAGAAATAATTTGGGCCAGGGACCAGGTTTTCTAGGAAAGTAAGCATAGCATAGCTGTTCCTGGAGTACCCTAACACTACTTTGAAGTGGTAACTGAAATAGATCTTCTGTGCCAGTCAGAAGATTCACTGTAAAGGCCCAAAAGTTCTTATCCAGTGCACAAGCACACTGAAGTACTGTAGGTGACACCTTCATGAAAAGTGCAAATGTAAAAGAGATACTCTGATACTTCATCCTCAGTACTCCACAAAATAGTAATTTTAAAAAAAGTACTCTTCTCTATCCACACATATTGCAAAACCTCTTCTTGTTTGCCTGGGCAGCTCGCTGCTAAGGAAATTATATGTGAGTGCATTCTTCTGTTTATCCTTTTGTTGTCATTTATAATAGACAAAATTGACAAGCCTGACTGACATCTGTATGGATTTCATATGCACAGCAACAATGTGAACTAGAAAATGGCCTCTTGGGAGACTGCTGGCACACTCATTCATTATCATCATGACTGTCATGATTCGTGCAGATGATGAGACTCCCATCCATACCATCCTCCTTGTGCTATAGCTTGCACTCTGCAGCACCTTGTACAACAAGGCACTTCAAACAGTCGTGTGAGCAATCAGTTTACTTGTCACCCCCCATGGGACCATTCCCCTGCTTCCAGACAGCACTCCCGAGCTGAGCAGAAGGTGGACGATGTGTTCCAGACATCAGCACAAATCCAAGCCAAGACATGATTCAGCCACACTAGCCCAGGCTGCCACGGCTGGGGAGAATTCAGCCAATCTCACAGCTGCCATTCGGCCTTGCAACACAACACCTACCCACCTCACTATGGTGAAGAAGGAAGAGAAACTCTCAGTTGCCAGACTAGTAAGAGCCAAAATGCTTTCTCTCATTAATAAAAAGTCTGTTTGGTTTTTTTTTAATTATTATTATCCATACCACAGAAATCTGTATCAGCATGCAAACCAACTGAAATTCAAGTAGAGAAGTGAAAATCTCATTTCTCTTCCAGACTGTTTTTCCTGGACATCTACTGGGTTACATTATACTGGTATCGCTGCAACTGCATTCATGAAAGGGGAAATAATAATTTCATTGTTAACCTCAAAATTATTTCATGGGTGTTCAGTGAAATGGGTATGCTAAAGCAATTAAATAAACTGTAATGAAAAATGAGGCACCATTTTCATGACTTACGCCTTTACAAGACTTTGGATAACTATTGCAAAAGGTTAATATGCTTTATATGAATTAGCAGGTATCTGTCATACACTGAGAGCGTTCTGGGGAAGCATTGCTGCATAGCAGAGACATCTGCTGGAAGCTCCTCTCACACCTCTTGGTTCAGCTCTCCGGGGTTGCAGATTCTGGGAGCAGCCCAGAGCTGCTTCTGCTGCCTCCATCTGGGGACTGGGTCTCTGGCTAATGAAGAATTCAGCACACACCTGCCTGGCAATGGCCAGTCAAGCCACTCAACAGGAGCCAGAAAACTTTAGGCTATATACTGGAATTTAAATGGAAACTTTGGCATCTAAATTAAGGTTATACTTCTCTTCCAGCTGCCTGACATTGAACTGCCTGTCAGAGAAGACTGGGTACTGATGAAATCCTTCCCATTACCTACAGCAGTGGAAGATCGATGTTTTAATTAGGGAAAGGAGCTATCAGTGACCTCTGATAGTCATTTTGACCATGTGATCGCACTAAGGCTAAGAACCTATTATTACCTAAGTTAAAAACTGAAAATGAGGTTTCAGGTTTAGTCATCTCCTCAATTCTTAGCACCAATCACCTCCCTTCTCAGAGAGACCTTGACTCCACTCTCCACCTACAAAGGGGATTCAAATCTCTCTCTCCCTCCTTCACAGTGGGAAAGCGTAGTTAGATCACACTGGGTTGCTGGGATCACACTGTGCTTTGAGCATGTCCCAGCACCCCGTGTTTCAGTTTTAGACAATGGCTTTAAGGTGACTGAGATGCTGCAGAAAGCACTCACTGAGTAAACCCTAGAAAGAGAAAGTCCAGTTTTGTACAACAGCAGGAAAGAGATGTTTTGCAAACTCAATTCCCTTTCCTCCAAGTGGAGGATATTGCTGATGCAAAGCATCCTACAAATGAAAACAAGCTGCATTTGATTCCACACACACTGAATGCTTGAACTGTGTTTAGCACATCACAGGTCTATGGTTTGAGCAATACTCCCCAGTGTAGCAGGATTTTTCCTGCAGACACCAGTTCACATCTGATGGGAGACCGTTTTAAAACCAGCCTCTGCTCTTACATTGTAAGAACAACTCTCCCTGAAGCTACTTGCAGACAAAAACATGTTTACCTCCACCTATCAAAGCACCAGGGGAGAAGAACAGCCCCTTGAAGGAAATTAATCCCTGAAAACCGTTTGAAATGTTATAAACAGCTTACCACCAGAGTGAACAGATGCACTAGGGAGGATAAACAAGCATTTGACCGAGACCCTCGGAGGGAGTCAGCTGCACACCCCCGTTACACTCCAGCCAGTGCAGGCGAGTGCTGAGGCCCTGTGGGTGGTGGCCAAGGGGCAGCTGATGTGGTACAGCCGGCACAGCCCGGGTATCCAAGTCAGCAGACAGCAGAGGCTGCTCAGGACTAGCAGCCCGTGTGTCACTGCAGCACCTCACTAACCCTCACTCAGCTGCATCCGGGGAAGCTTCATCACAGGGATGGGCTTTTCCACAGGACTTGCCCAGGTCTGAACTTGCATTGCCTACCCTCAGATGAGGATGCTCAACATGGCTGTGTGTGCCTTGCTTGCTGATATAGGGAAGCGGATACAGCACATTGTTTCAGGATAAAAAAGACCAGCCTTCCAGTGCCTGCTCCTAACCACACATGCTTTCCCCATGAGGCAGTCTGTAGGGCAAGGGATACCCATAGCTTTCCCCTCCCAGTCAAATAAGCCTCTTTCTCTATTGACCAATGAAAATTCTGTGCAAAATCAAGCCATTTTCTCCAGAAACACCTACTGCTCCTGAAAAACCCACTCCTGGGTGTAGCACTCCCCCAGACAACAGAGGAAAACAGAAACAGGTCTTGCTCTCATGAATGAGAGCTCCATGAGGGTGGGTGAAAGAAGCTGATACTGTGGTAATGCCCAAGAGCACAAGGTCAAGCTCACTAGGATTAGTTCTCCCAATTGTGCAGATGTATGAGAAGTCTGACATCTCTCTGCAGAGTCCAGGAGTATCCATGACTAGATCCTAACAGGTCATGGAGATGCGGGGAAAAAAATTAAGCACTTCTGGACTTAATCTAAGCATAGGTACTGAAGACCAAATGTTGCCTTCAAGGGACTTCAGAGTACATACAGTGGACTGAGCCTACAGACTACACAAAAACCCAAAACAGATACAGGGAAGTCAGTGGTTTCTGAAGAAGTTTCTGGCATGAAATGCCCTTGCTGCAGGGCAGAAAGCCTGATGAGAGGCTCTCCTTGATTTGACTCCCAGGCAGGTGGCCTGTGCTGTGTAATCCTGCAGGGAAGAGGCCTCCAGGGAGTCAGTCAGGTGGGGAGGCCTTGACTGATACGCTGAATACATTAAGCAGCTTTGGAGAAATAGAATGGAAACTATTTAGGAAAGGGCATTTCAGTTCTGTCCTTCAGTTGATATCAAGTGATCCCAATGTCTTTCAGAGGTTTAACCTCAAGGCCAAAAGCAAAGCCTGGCCTAAGCCTTAGAAAAGGAAGAAATCTCTGAAATGAGGTTTTGTATTAGTATTTTTAAAAAAACATCCCTACATATCTGCACTCAGCAGCGTGATATTTCAGATGTCCCTATGTATTAAAAAATGTTGCCATTAAATATCATAATTATGAGCAAAATCCAGTTTGTTAGTATGCCCTGTTTATACTAAACAAAACCTTTTTTTTATTGCTTACCATCCACAGAGAGTTGCATAAATACAAAGTGCCTGCTCATGAGTAATATGAGTGAAGAAATACTGTAAGCAATGATTAGAAGTTGCCCCCCATTCAAGAATGAGCTTAATTACAATGGTTTCACTTCAAGAAACGTGATTAAAGTATCCAATTCTTACATATGAAAAGAAATTAGTTACTTAAGTAATAAGAAAACAGTCAGATCATAAGTCTTTAAGGAGGCTGAATGGCTTAACCTTCTCTTCCCTTATGAAGGAGTTTCCACCTTCTCATGCCGAGAACAAAGCACATCACTGTAACTATGTTAACCATAAGTGGAGGACACGCACATTTTATATTATTGAGTTAAACTAGTGCTGGATTTTTTGTACACAGAATAAGCTTTTAAGAAGTAAGATCCTGGGAACTAATTTTGGGTTACATGTGTTTCCATCACTTAGGAGAAACAGAGGTGCTAAAGAAGGTAACTGCAATAGAACTTAGTCTAACTTTTCTTCCACTATGCTATTTGCTAACAGCTATTCATTTATGAATATTTTCTAATAAAAAGCATCTAACTTAAACTACGTTAAGGAAACAATAAATTTCTGCCCAAAACAGAAACTGATTTCTTGGAAGAGTCTGAAAATCAATTACTGCTTATGAAAGCAGAGCATAGGAGAGAGACAGCCAACAAGACACAAACTTAGATTGTATTTCTTGGAGTGATTATCACTTCTGCTCCTCCAGGATGCACTTGAGGGGCATGTTTCACCTGCATTCTCCTTACTTATCTAAATGCCAGGTGGGCAAGAAGGAAATCTCCCCTCACCGCTGAGACAAAGAGGTAAAAACTCCCATGGCTGTCCCACTGCTGACCCATTGCATGTGGACTAATTAGTATAGGAAATAAGACAATCATTTAACCAATAAGAGGTAGAATACTAATTAATAAGAGAACTAGGCAACTTGTAGCCAATGAACTGCGATTTCTTTGTTTGCCAAAACGTTTATATACAGGTTTGAGAATCAGTGTGCTTGATATGTGGAAAACTTCCACCTTGACCCCCGCACAGAATAAAGAATGTCTCCTTCCTAACTCCAACTCTTGTCTGTGTTTAGAGAGTCCCTAAATTGGCAACAGGGGCAGAAGAAACACAAGGGGTCTGTCATAGCTTAGGGTGTCGGATGAAAACCCCTTCCCAGGTTCCAGGACAGGCACTGGGAGTAAAGGTGAGGTCCCTGAACAGGGGTTTCCTTGTCCGCAGACACAGCACCTGGTGCTTTCCTACATCACTCTCAGTGACAAGGCAGATGCCCAGCCCGCCTCAGCTCTGACATAGGAATGTCAGTGTGGGAAGACGACTGGGGCTACAAAGATAATTGCATGGAAACCACAAGGGAAAATAAGTTTGCTGCTCTCTGGACAGAGCCTGGCCAGCAAACCTGACCTCCCACACACAACAATCTAAGCGGGACCGAAGGGAGGGTGGAACAGAGAAACCATGGCCAGGCCCCGTCCAAACCCGTGCAGAGGAGGGAACTCTCCAGCTGATAAGCTGTGCAGCAGCTGAAAACCAAGGGAGATACAGGAAGATGTTCTGCTGGTGCAGCAGCATTGGTGGCAAAATCCCCTCCTTGGACTGAGGCCTGTCCCCATCCCGAGGGTATCTCGGGGGCTGCACAACCTGATGTACAGCCTCAGGTACGACCACTCCTCACCGAGGGAGATGCCGCGACTGAAGTCACTCCACCCAAAGGTAAAGAAATCGTAAAAAAGTAAGCTAAGAATGGGGAGAAATTAGGGAAGAACCGTCACAGCTTATGGGATCAGTCCATGGGCTGAACTTCTCCCTCATAGGGACACCTGCTGGGGAAGAACTGTGCCCACTGACTGATTACCTCGGGCTAATTCCTGCTCGGGATTAGAGCTGGTCTGTACGTTGCTCTGAATCATTATATTGCTTTGAATACGTTTTCACAGCCAAGTGCTGCCACAGGCAATCCCCGAACCTTAACCTGTCACAAACCGATCAGACACGAAGGGCGTGAGCAGATCTCCGCTCTGCAGTCAGTAATACCACGACAGTCGCTAGAATTGAGTTCATTTAAAGGCGGATGTGCCGGCTCGGCAGCGCCTCACCCGCGGTCTCTGCCGCCGCTCACTGGCGGGACGCCGCGGGGGCAACATGGCGCCGGGGCGGGAACTACCGCTCCCAGAGGCCTCCGCGACGAACAGACGCATGCGCCTCGCCTGCTAACGGGTGGCGTTCCTCTCCGCCCATTGGCTGGCACCCGCCGGAAGCGGCCTCGCCGCGATGCGCGCTGGGAGTTATAGTTTGCTCGCCCAGCGGTAGAACGGCGTGGACGGGGCGCGGGTACTACCGCTCCCGGCGTGCCCCGCGCGGCCGGAAGAAGCCGTCAAGCCGTCATCCGTGGGCAGCCATGGCGGGGGAGATAGCCGCGTTGGGTGAGGCGGCGGTGTGGCCGGGCCGGGATCTGGGGGTCTGTGGGCGTTTCTTGGGGGTGTCGCTGTCGCTCTCGCCTCTCTCTGCCGGCGGTATCGCCCCGCGCTGCCTCTCCGGCGGGGCACGGTGTTTTCGTGCTCGCTGTGTTCCATTGCGTTCAGTTCTGAGCTCCTCGGTGCAGGAGGGATGTGGAGGTCCTGGAGCGGGTCCAGCGGAGAGTGACAAAATCATTAAGGGAATGGGGCATCTCTCTTGAGAGGAAAGGCTGAGGGAGCTGGGGCTGTTCAGCCTGGAGAGGAGACGGCTGAGAGGGGACCCTGTCAGTGTCTGCAGGGAGGGCTCAGGGGATGGACCAGCCTCTGCTCGGGGGTGCTGAGAAATAGGACAGGAGGTAACGGGCAGGAGCTGATGCACGGGAAGTTCCCCCGAACATGAGAAAGAATTTCTTTACTGTGCAGGTGTCTGTACACGGGAACAGGTCACCTGAGCAGAGACGTGGGACTGGATGACCCGCTGTGGTCCCTTCCGACCCGACCCTTTCTAGGATTCTGTGAAAGCCAAAATGCTCAGCGGTGCGTTGTTCAGAAGTGCCTTGGACAATTCACAGACCAAACCAAAGCAGGGCTTTCTGACTGGTCTGTTTTAAGCACAGCCGTGACAGCCCTTCCCTACTGGGTAAAAAGAGCTCAGCCATACTTTGAAATTTAAACTGTTTACATTTCGTCTCCAAACTTTGTTTTTGCTGTTTTTTTCCCCCCTCCCCTGAGGCATTACTTTATACCAGACTTTAGGGTTTCCTGCTGTGCCTGATGATTATAAATAATATTAAAGCAAAACCAATCAAAGAACAGGCTACTCTGCACTTAAACTAGTCTAACCCTTGATTTCAAGGCATAGAACAGATGTTCTTTGGGAGCTGTGGCTGAAACAGAGTGAGCTAGCATGGCTTTGTGTCTCCTTGTTTTCAGACATCAGTGGAGTTGGAAGAGGTGTTTGAATCAGGAGTTTGTGTTTCACTGTGATTTTGTGCAGCCCCAGTAACTGTGTCCTTTTGGGGTCATTCATAGGCACTCCTCTCAGAAGTACTGATTAACCTGTGTTATTGAAGTAGCTTGCAGAGAGAAAAAGAATTACTGCAGTGTGGTGATATTTTGGGGGTTGCTGTCTCTCTTGGGGTTTCTTTTTTTAATCAGTTTAGTATTTAATGCCTGAGACTTTTGACAGCCACTCTCTGTTGAATTAAGAGACCTGAATTTGCTCGTGACCTTTGAAGAAATTAAAAAACTAATTAGGGAGCTAAAGAAGTTCCAGTGTGTAAAATAAAACTGCAGGAGGTGCAGTGTATGACACCATGTCATTTGTGCTGATTTACAGGTTTGCAGTAGTAAATCCTCTAACCCTGTTTTTCACAACTCTGTGTTTCAGGCTCTGCTGTCCTGGTTCTCCTGTTAGCAGGCTACCTGGCACAGCAGTATTTGCCCATGCCCACACCCAGAGTCATTGGGATCGACCTCGGCACGACTTACTGCTCTGTCGGCATCTTCCTGCCTGGAATAGGGGAGGTGAAGGTCATTGCAGATGAGAACGGGCACAACAGCATCCCAAGTGTAGTCTCCTTCACAGGCAGAGGTGTGTATGTGGGATACGATGCCCTAGAACAGGCTGATGCCAATCCTCAGAACACCATATATGATGCCAAGAGATTCATTGGGAAAATCTTCACGCCAGAAGAACTGAAGAATGAAAGCAGCAGGTATCCCTTCAAGGTAAGCAACCACAGTCTTCAGTTCCCTCCAGGCAGTGAGCTGTAGGACACAGTCCAGGCTGGGGGATGGAGGGACTGAGAGCAGCCCTGCGGAGAAGGGGAGGTGCTGGTGGGTGAGAGGCTGGCCATGCCCCAGCCATGAGCACTGGGAGTCCAGAACCCACCCGTGTCCTGGGCTGCATCCAAAGCAGTGTGGGCAGCAGGGGAGGGAGGGGATTCTGCCCCTCTGCTCTGCTCTGCTGAGACCCCACCTGCAGTGCTGCCTCCAGCCCTGGGGTCCCAGCACAGGAAGGACATAGACCCGTTGGAGCAAGACCAGAGGAGGCCACCAAAGGTGATCAGAGGGATGGAGCATCTCTGCTATGAGGAAAGGCTGAGAGAACTGGGATTGTTCAGCCTGGAGAAGAGAAGGCTTTGGGGTGACCTGATTGTGGTCTACAAGAAAGATGGAGAGGTACTTTTTCCAAGAGCATGTGATGACAGGATAAGGGGGAATGACTTCAGACTAAAAGAGGGCAGGTTTACATTAGATATTAGGAAACAATTCTTGGCACTGAGAGTGGTGAGGCACTGGACTAGGTTGCCCAGAGTAGTGGATGCCCCCCCCTTGGAAGTGTTCAAAGTCAGGCTGGATGGAGCTTTAAGCGACCTGGTCCAGTGTAAGGTGTCCCTGCCCATGGCAGTGGGGTTGAACTAGATGATCTTTAAGGTCTTGTTAATTCTTGAATATTGTTAAGCTGTTCCAGTACCAAGCTGTTTGGTTCCTTTCAGAAAGGAGTGCTGGTGGGAAGCTTTATCAGTAGGGTAATGTGATGATTAAAAGCATCACTTCTGTCTTTGTGGTGTTGAAGCTGATTACACAGTTGCTTGGTCTTAACTTCTTTTAGTGTGTCTTACACAGTGTATGTCACTTGTTTGGATATACTTGGACCCCTAAGTGGCATGTTTTGCATAATTCTCCTAATCAAGGAATTAAAGTGATCTAGGAAGTGGCAAAAGCACATTTATATTTTTGCAGATTAAAGACACTATTTGCCAATAAAATCTGGTGGGAGCAGGGTGGGAAAAAGACTTCTCACTTTTGGCATGTGTTGATTTATCCTTCTAGATTTTCAACAACAATGGATTAGCTGAATTTTCTGTGACAGCTAATGGAAATTTTCACGTCACTCCAGAGCAGATTAGCTCTCTGCTGCTGCTGAAACTGAAGAGAATGGCAGAAGCCAACCTTGGCATGCCCATTTCTGAGGCGATCATGTCTGTGCCAGCAGAGTTTGATGAAAGGCAGCGGAATTCTACCATTAAGGCAGCTAACCTTGCAGGTGATGTGTCTGTATTCCAGTGTTTTTCTAGGTAACCTGCAGGTCTGTTTCCCTAAAAGCAAGGTCTTTGGGGAGGATAGAGGAGCAGTGAGTCAGTGATAGGGAAGCTTAGAATGGATTCATTGTGAGGAACAGCTGAGAACTCTTGAGTCCTGACAGATGCAGCTGGCTAATGCAGTCATAGATGGCTAGAAGAAGTAAGTTTTACTTTGGGGAAAACAGACTTTTTGGTAATCTCCAAATAGGGAGACTATAGAGCACCGTAGGACAAAAATTGAAACAGAAACAGAATGTATGAATTAAGGCTCCTTAGCAAGGTTTGTCTGGAAGAAATGTGTTTGGGCAAATTGTGGTTCATGACTTTGCCCTGATGCTGACGCAATGCTATTTTAGGATTAAATAAGGAAAGAGTTCATTGTGTATTACTGCATAGAAAACTACTTTCTTTAGATCTGACATTTTACTTAAGATGAGACTGGTTGAAAAAAAAAAAAAACAAAATAATGGCAAATGTCATTCTGATGTGAGAACTGCAGTCTTCTGAAGTGTACCTGACTGTTACTTCTTGTTTCTGCTCTTTGCAGGGCTGAAGGTTTTGCGAGTAATCAACGAGCCCACAGCTGCAGCTATGGCTTATGGACTCCACAAAGTTAATGTGTTTAATGTTCTGGTGGTGGATTTGGGTGGAGGAACTTTGGATGTGTCTCTGTTGAACAAGATGGGAGGGATGTTCTACACACGAGCCATGGCAGGTGAGAAAAACGCCTTCATTTTTAAAAAGTAGGAGGAAAGGTGCACGTGAACTCACCAGGGGCTTTTTAAAACCTATCAGCCATGTCACAAAGTGTTCTCCCAGTGCATTTTCTGCTGCTTTTCATGCAGAATTAGAATTTGTGACTGGTTTCAGTAAGATCACAGTCACAGGTTTTGGCTGATTCAAAGGGGGAAGTTGTGGTTTCGTTTTATCCATGGCTGTTAACTGTCATGCTCACTCTAGTAAAGTTCTGGGGCATATTACAGTTGCTTTGACTGGGCTTTTGCAGGGCTGAGGTTGTTACAAATCTTTCTGTTACCTTTGTCCAAACTGGGAATACCTGGCAAATCATTGACCAGGGCTGTAGAGCATCCTTGCCTTGTGTTTGGTGCTAGCTCAGTTGAGCAGGTTTTGGGAAGGCGCGTGCCCACAGGTAAGTTTTTGATTCCTGTATGCCAGGATGGTTCATCAATCAGCAAGTGGCAGCAATATTTAGTCAGACTGAAGTGAATACGTGACTGACCTGGGTGCAGACACATCTGAGGTGCAGTGCCAACTATCTGCCTTGCCCTTGGTGAGCAAGTTTTGATGTGAGCTGTTGCTGCTTGGTTCAGTAAGAGTGGAACAGCAGCTTCTTTCTGATTTATTTAGACAGACATCTACTAAATGAATTCCTGTTTTCAGTCAAAGCAAATCAGTGCAAATTATTATCCATTATACATTCTTCAGTGGACAAGAATTTTTCCCAGCTTTGAGCTCATGCACTGTGGTTAAGCTTCTGTGATTGTTCTGGCCTTGAGCATGATCTCTCAGTAAAAGAAGTCCATGCTGCTTTCTGAAGCTTTGTAGGTGATGTGTCTGATGCCTTTTTTTGTTTTGATCTTTCAGGTAACAACAAACTTGGAGGACAGGATTTCAATCAGAGGTTGATGCTGTATTTGTATGATCATCTCCATCAAAAGTACGGTTCTGTCCCGACACGGAAAGAAGAGATACACCACCTCAGACAGGCTGTGGAAGCAGTTAAATTAAATCTGACTGTTCATGAGGCAGCTACACTAAGTGTGGTGTTGACTCTGCCAGAAAATGAGCTTACAAAAGCACTTCCAAAAAGTCAGGTAAAAACAAGCAGTGCGCTAAAAGGCAAATCTTCAGAAAAAACTAAAAACCTGAACAGTCTTGGAGACACTTCAGAAACAGAGAATAACTTTGTTGAAGTTGTGTTTGAAATGGAAATCTCTCGGAAGCTGTTTGAGATGTTAAATGAGGACCTTTTTGAGAAGATTCTTGTGCCCATTGAAGTAGTGTTACAGAATGGCCACTTACAGAAAGGAGAAGTGGATGAAATTGTGTTGGTCGGGGGCTCCACAAGGATTCCCCAAATACGGAAAGTTATTCGGGATTTCTTTGGAAAGGAACCCAACACCTCTGTAGATCCTGACCTGGCAGTTGTGACGGGTGTAGCCATCCAAGCAGGAATTCTTGCTGGGTCCTGGCCTCTTCAAGTCAGTGCTATAGAAATCCCTAATAATAATTTACAGAAGACTAATTTTAACTGAAAAGAAACTCTTCCCAATTGCATTCCAGCTATCCAAAAGTGTGCTCTGAAGGTGCATACTCATCTGACTGGCACTGAAGCCTAATCATAGCTGTATTCTATTCCATTTTTATCTGTTCCAGTGAAGTGTTACTGAACACCTACCTGTGTTAAAGCTTGATGTTATTTTAAAGGTACAAACAAGATCTGAAGTGTGCTGTATTTACTTGGAGATTGGATGAAAATGCTAGTGATGACACACCCACATTTTCTTGCTAAATTTTATTAGCAAATCCTGGAGCGGTGTGTGTTTAAAACATAAAGGGAGTGTGACCAAAGGTTTGAGATAATGTGGGGCTGTAGCCATTCCCAGGTCCAATACATGTACTTTAACTGTGAAGCAATGTTGACGCACAGAGCACTGGCAGTGCTCTGCTTACATTTATTTATTAGATTGAGCCATTTGAGCATTTAAGCAGCTTTCTAAAAGGGATGTTGCAGCTTGAATGAGACTTAGGCATTCACTTGATTCTTCTGCTGTTCATAACAGCATAATGGTATTGCTGAGGCTTTACGGAAAACTGTCTCATGTTTCAGGAAACCTTTTGAAATCGTAGCTCTTGCCAATGTAGTTGGTGTGTCTCCAAGGGCTTAATTCCTGATCTGGCTGTGAGGGTTAACACACACATGCTGCTGTTCTTCCACTGATGTTCTCTGCAGAGAACAAGGGTGTGTTGCCAAATATTCATACCTCCTCTGCCTTATTTAAAACTATGGTAATTTTATGTCTTAAAAGCCACACCTCTGTGTCTTTCCTGGAATTTGACCAACACAAGTTTCATTGTTGCTCTTCTACAAGTGTGTGACATCTTTCCCCTGAAGGACCCTAAGCCATACTGTCCTCAGGGAGAAAGTGTGGGACAGAAGGGATGGTCTGGATGAAGTCTAGTTCCAGTAATCCTAGTAAATGAAAGTTAACCCAACTCCTTCATACTTTTTAGCTCATATCTCTGGTTTAAGTTTTGTCATATCCCCACTCTAAACTGAACAGAGGTTGTAGCTGTCCTGTGGGGAAGGAAACAGTGTGTGTAACTCGGGATTTGAGATGGCACTTCTTAGGACTCTGTTTTAGGCAAATAGTTTGCTACCCAGCTATAATGAAAATGCATGAGGAGAAAAAAATTACTGATCTGAAAAAACCCTAACTGGTGATGGTTCTGCTCTCTTTAGAGGGATAAGTCGATACTTAAAGGCCAGTTGAATTCTATTATCTGTGTAGAACTTTACAATAAAAACATGTCATTCAGCTAAGACTGGCTTCAACATCCTTCAGGCCAGTCTTCATCAGGTAAGTTCTAGTAATAGGTTGTTCTAAGGATTTTCTTGTTTTCTTCAGAGTAATTTTGTTTGTATTAACCTTGCCAAATAAAGTGTGGGGCTTAGATTTATTGTTTTAACCTATGGCTGTATTAAAATAGGCTTATTACTCTCCTGGCAGTAGACCTGATTTATGGCACTGCCATAAATCAGTTGTCCTGATTCAGCTGTTTGTGTAGCTATTGTCTAAACGCATCTTTGAAGTATTCCAATTAAAAACATCTTAAATTGAATCATAGCTGCATACAGCGTTCCATCAGCATTGTTTAACTTGACAGAGGATTCCTGAAATGCTGCTAACATCTGTTTAATTTCCCTGAGTTGAAAGCCAAAGTGATGTTTTTTTTTTTAGTTTGAGGATTCTTTTTTCCCTTTGTGCCTCTTTGAAAGTGACCCCACCTAAGTCTGTGTGGAACTTCCAGTAGCTAAAACTCCTGCGGTGAAAGAAGTGCCTCTCCAGTGAAACCATGGATGAGTGCCAGTATGCAGTACATTCCTCAGCTGCTGTTTGGGGCCTTTGCTTTGCAGATATAAATGTATGTGTTCAACACATATTCCAGTGTCTTTAGAATCATTGTGACCTTTCCTTTCACCCTGCTGTGAACTCATCTCAAAGCCTGCTGGAGTTACAGCAGGGCTTTAGTCTTCGTGGCTTTAATGCACTGTGTAAAACAAACAGACCTGTGTGAAAACAGACCCACATCACAGTGAAGTTAAACGATTAAAAGCTTTTTGCAGTTTTGGGACAAGTCCCAAGGAGCATGGGAGTGTCTTTAAACCGATAAACTCTTGAGGCAAATAAATTAATTTTTTCTTTTTCATATACTCTTTCACTCTGGAGGAATTAAATTTCCTTCAGCATTAATCTGGGAATTGGAAGGGAAGGGTGCGTTTTTACTTGCAAAAAAATCCACAAAAGGGTATTTATTCAGATTTCTGTACAGGCTGGGTTTTTTAGTAGAAAAGTTACTGTACATTGGATACCTCACAATGCATCCTTATTTATTAAATAACTTTTCTGAATTCTGCAGGTTATTTATTTTCTATCTTTTAATACTGTATTTTGGCACAAACCATTGAATTTTTAAGATAAGTCCGCTTACCAAAAGCCTCTCTTTAAACAAATTCTTATTTGAAGGCTGAAATCTTTCTATAATTCTTGAAGTCTATGGTTGCCTGTGGTGTTAGGTGTGTAACAAACTTCTATAGCTAAAGCTTGTTTCGTGAGTTGAAATTCTGAAAGTATTGAGGCCTCAACAGTTCCTGAATTGTTTCCCAGTGCAGATGATGAAATACATTTTATAAATAACATTTTAGAATGTTTTTAATAAAAGCAATTTCTATCCCTTGGATGTGTCTTCTTTCTCAAATTCTCTGTCTTCAAATTCCTTTGAAGTGTAAAGGATGAGGTTGTTTCAGCTGTGAGAGCGTTTCTGCATCTGTGTCATCTTGGGAAATGTAAGGTCTGGAGAGCCTGAACAGCCATAGTGATTCTTAAATGAATGCTTTAAAACTGGCAAAAAGCAGGAATGTGTCTGTTCCTGTGAGGGAAAGGAGGGGTTTTCCCTCAACTTCATTCCAGTTTCTCCTCTGATAGGTAGGGCAACAGGCAGGGCTGAGGGAAGCAGCACCTGAGAGGATGGTGGGAGTTTTGAATGTTGTGGGGCAGGAAGATGAAGCAGAGTGTAAGCAGGTTCTGCTCTGTGCTCCTGCCTGTGAATGGTGTCCTTCTGAGCCTCATTGTCACTTGGCACAGATCTGCTCTGGTCCCTTTGCTGTCCCACCCTTCCTTTCCCTAACCCAAGCAGCCTGGCTGGAAAAGCAGTCCAGGAGATGAACAGTTGGGTCCCTCATTTGTCTCCAGCCAAATGAAGGTCACCTGCCCAGGCAGAACAGCCTCAAGCACCTTCTTGGGACTCTCAGCAGGTGCTGGCTCTGTGGGGCAGAGCCTTTCTCGGAAGGTGGGTGCCTGTGAGTGTGTCCCTCAGGACAAGACTGGTCCCTGATCCCTAAATACTGTGGAGGCTTTGGAGAATTCCTGTTGGGAGGAGACAGAGCAGGAGCAGTGAGGTGTGCGCCAAGCTGGCCAGCAGGGCTATGTGGCTTTGTGTTGACAAGGAGTTGGCTGGTGCTGTGGTGTTTTGCAGGTTGGGTACTACAAAGCCTGAGTTAATACTGAACTCAGCCAAGGTGGTCCTTTGTCTTTAGGGTGCCTCTGACATCAGGTTGGGGTTGCAAGGAGGGCTTGCAAACCCTGGGTGACTTGCTTAATGCAAAACTGCTTTCCCCTGCCTACACCTAAGTTAGGTGGTTTATTTTGGTAAGCTACTGCTGCATGGAAACAGCGAGAGCATATCATACTGCTTCTGCCTCCCCTGCACCTCCTTTTTCAAAGTTAGGGTTAAACGTGATGGGAACAGCTTGCTGAACGAGAAGGAATGCCCATCTGGCTTTCTCTCAGAGCCAGCATTTTCTCCCTGACTTTGCAATTGTTCAGCTGCAGTCTGAAGCTGAAAGGCTATGTCAGCCTGGCAGTAAGCACAGAAAATCCTCCTCCCCACAAATACTACTGAATAAAAAAAGTAAAGATTACCATGCACTGATGCCAGTCCTCAGATTATTTTCTCTGGATTTTGCAAAAGGGATTGGTCTCTGAGGTACTGAAGTCCACCTCTCCTAGCCTTACGCCTAAAACTTACTAATCATTTCAGGAATGCCACTGGCATCAGTCCTTTCCAGCACCTCTGCAGTATTCCAGGTAAGGGTAGGTTTGGAGGGCAGGCTGTAGGCAGGAAAGGGATGGGGACAAGGCTGGGGGAAGCAGAGCTGCAGAAAAGCCTGCCTGTGGCACTGTGGATGTTGCAGGGAAGGTAAATGTAGGTATAAAAAGGTCCTGCTCCATTGGTAAGGTAGTGCTGGCCTCATTTGGGAGAAAAAAAGAGGAAAAGAGATGAAATGCAGAAAACTTCGGTTTCTTGAGAAATATTTTCTAACACCTGTCTCTCCAGGACTTTCAGAACATAATAGTTACTTGGGCTGAGTTGTTCCTTGTCTTATAACCATTATATGCTTCAAATGGTTTTATGGGAGTGATAGTATGTTGAGTTGTGTTTTGCAGCCAGATAAACTGGACAGTACTCTTTGTAATGTAAGAGGACAGGCTTGCTTTTTTACCTTCTGGAAAGGTGAGAGAAACCATTCACCTTTGCTGCAGCAGAATTGCATCTTTGAGGCACTCTCTTCAGAGAGCCTCGACCACCTTTTTAAAAAAGAAAATGTGTGGGTTTTGCTGTTGGGCAAGAAATTAAGATATTACTTGATATAAACCAGTGTCAGTGTTGAATTAATATAACAGGGCTGTAGTCTGGAACTTTATTCAGGTACCTTGTTTTGTTGGGGTTTTTTTCAAAGCAGGTGATGGGGATCTTATCTTAAAAATCTAAGAGAAGACAGATTACATTTGTTTACGTGGTATTGAATTGGAAGAGCTTCAGGAACTGTAACAAAAATGAAAATCAGTATTTATGTTGTCCCATGGAAGCACAGGCACATTTGACTGGCGCTTTCAGTAAATGTACATAAGCTGTCCTGCTGCTGTAGTTAGTAAAATTTACTAGCAAAGGGGCAGCTGCACCTGACTGCATTTTACTGGGATTCTTTCACAAGGGCATTTTGTAATGCACAATTACAAAAGATGTGGTTTTCAGTTATTCAGAAATTACAAGGTCAAAAGGCACATTTTTTGCCTCAAGAACCACCTAAGTATACATGTAAATATTCATGTCTTAAAAATCAGCCCCAAGTGACATCTGTCTGTATGTCCACAAAACAAGCAGTTTTGTTTTTCCTGAATGTGTAATCATAACAAGAATGTATTAACCAAGTGAGCATAATGTCAGAGTAGCTTAATTAAGTACTATTTGTTAATTAAGGCCAGCCTGTGAACAGCAAGATTTATTTTTCAATCAGTCTTTACTGGTGCAACAGTTAACATATGCCATGAAAATGACTGCTTCATTATGTTGTTCCAGTGCCAATATGATCAAAAGAAGTGATTTGTATTAGATCCAAGAGTTATTTTAAGAAATCTGATCAATATATACAGATTGTAGCTGTAGTAAACAGCAATGCTGCCAGGAGCTCTAGAGTAAGCTCTTAAATAAGATATTTCACAAGGAATGTAAAATATTGCATTTATATATGTGGAATGCCAGAGATCCCTTGAGTGTTCCTTAAGAATTCATTTATTAGTTTTCTTTATCTTCTTATCCCAGCCTCTGTAACCATTTCAGAAAAGGCACCTTTTCGTTGCAACAATTTCTGTGGTGTATCATATTCTAGAATTCTTCCTGCATCCAGAACAAGCACTCTACAATGCAGCAACAGAAAGATAATAGAATAAGGTCTTCAACCATATTTGTCAGTCACAATACAGATATCTCTGGATAATGGGAGTGCTTATTTAGAAGAAATATCACTGCACAAGGCAATTAATTGGCTTCTAAAGGTAGGAACTCCAATGTTAAAAAAAAAAAAAAACTTTTTTAAAAGGCATTTTTGCTTAATTGATAAAAATGCTACAGTATAGTCCATTCACTCGAGAGAATTAAGTGGTTGTACTAGTAGCTTATACCTTTCCCTTACCAGGAAAATTAGTAAATTAATTCTGTAATTAGAAGGGAGAAACAGAACACATTATCAATATGTAATTAACATGGATGCTCAAGTCTTTTTTGATACCTTGAATTACAAAGGTACAAAGACGTCAAGGTAAAAAGTGTTGGGAGTGCAAAACTCAGTAAGTGAAAACTCAGTTCAAGGAAGCCATTCCGTTTTCCAGTGGCTTATCAAAACTTACCTGTCTGAATCCATGACTGTATGTAACCTGTGGGCTATAGTTAATATTGTGCAGTTGTGAAACTCTCTTTTGATGGTGGACTGCACGAAGTTGTCTGTTTCCATGTCAACAGAAGCTGTCGCCTCATCTAGGACCAGGATTTTTGTCTTCCGTAGCAGAGCACGGGCCAGACAGACCAGCTGTCTCTGCCCAACACTGTTAAAAATACATTTGAGAAGGGCAGGTCAGGCACATGGAGGAAGGGGACAACAAGATAAAGCTGAGATTACTGTGAAGCTTATCTGTACTGTCTTTCCTAACAACACTTTCTGAAAAGAACAGTGAAATACGTTCACCTTGTTTTGGAAGTTTTATTTCTCCTTGCTCAGTGTATCAATAGCAGTTAAGGTGGGGCTCTTCACCACCCGTGGCTGTTCTTTCTTCTATAAACCTAGTCTTGTCTTCAGTTTCTATATTCACATTATAATGGGCACTCTGAATAAGCCAGATTGACTGCCAAACCACTTTTTAATAATGTTCGGTATAGAAGTTTGGATAGACCTATATATTAGGTGTGGCATACGACTCCTAGAAACATCCTCCTGCAAATGATCTGTCAAGAACATTCAAGTTGACATTCAGCACACTCCATTTAAGACCTGCCCCTTTGCTGCTAAAAGCTTCAGTATTTGAACCCTTGAGTTTAGAGTCCTTTTATTTCAAGTGTCTCCCTCTTTGCATAACTATGGGTTAACGTTTTACAAGGAAAAACTGAGTTGCTTTGCCCGTGCAAATAAAGCAAAGAATAAGCTCTTTGGAGTTTGGGGGGGGGTTGATTTTCTTGGGCTTTTTTTTATTTTTTCCCTCTGGTTTGATTTTTTTTGAAATATTTAATTTAATGAGCACTTTTCTGCCCAAATCTAATTAGGTGCTGCATGAATTGCAACACCACACCCCCCTTCTTTACACTTCCTTAAATACTTGAGCTGGAAATAGTTTCCTTCCCTGGCTTCCCAGACCACAAAGGCCACAGGACCTCATACAGTTGTGACCAGTTAGTCACCTCAAAGGAACTGGCACAACCAGAATAATTTTACTTAGAATGACAGGAGACGTGTCATTTTTATCCAGATACTTTCTGAAGTAAATTCTCTGGAAAGAACACAAAGTTTTACAGTACTGCAATGGCACTTTCTTAATTATGTACCTGAGATTTTCACCACCTTCTGAAACCTCATGAAGGAGCTTCTTTGGCAGTGACTGGACAAAATCCTTTAAATCACACAGTTCCAGCACCTCCCACAGCTGAAGATCAGAGTGTTTTCCAAGGGGATCCAAATTTGACTGCAGTGTCCCAGAAAACAGGATGGGGTCCTAAATAACAACAGAATGTGAGTGCGTAATTCCAACACAATCCTAAAACAGTCTGCCATAAATCCTTACATAACAGGGGGAACTGGGACAACTAATCTTGGAAATGCATCTCTGCAAGGGAAATTGTAACAGCCTGAAGCTGGTGAATGGAAGCACAAAAATCATGTGGGGTCTCCGAGGTCAGTTCTTTTTTTTAGGGTGAAATGTAAAGAGCAAGAGATTTCTTGTGCATTCGCTGTGCTCTGGCTCTATGGCTCACTAAAAACCTGACCAACATATGAATTATGACTATTGCTCAGTTTGTGAAGCACTGGAAAGTACACTCGGAAGCACTGTTAGGAAAAATTAGAAGGCTGTGATTCTAAAGGAAATATGGGTAGAGACATGCAGGAGTTATTACTGCGGCTGAAGCTTCAAAAAAGCTAGGAAGAAATTAAAACATTCCTGTGCAAAATGTCAAATAAATTTATTTTAAGTGATGATAAACAAAAATGTTTGCATGAGTGGCATTCAGGGAACGTGCAAAAAGTTTTCAAGTGACCACTAAATTTCTGTTATAGGTTTTAGTTTATACTAGAGCATTTTAATGCAAATCAGTTTACCAGCATGAACATAATCCTAATGATATGTGAATTAATATTGAGTTTCCTGTCCTGTTCTGAAGCAGGGATGGTTTTACATGGCAGACCATAGCAGAGTAACTTCAATACATATTACTTAACTTGTGTATGTGTCACTTTATTCCCGACGTTCTTCAGACATAATTTGAGGTATTTTAAAATATTTTTACCCTCAGGTGGAACTTGGAAACACTTTATGTACCCATACACAGACAGACTCTGGAGAACATGAGGTATTCTAGCTAAGACTGTTAAGCTAAACATGGTATAACAAAACCCAGTGTCATACTTGTGGTATCCCTGTTTTGAAGCACCTTCCATATAACTGCCAAAATTCCACTGGAGTTTTATGCCTCTGTCTCTCGGCAGCCTGTGGGCTTTGAGGATATAATTTCTCCCAAAAGCTGAACACCTTATGTCAGTCAAAAATGAATAATAAATAGTTATCTCTAAACCACATCTCACCTGTGGAATAATGTTAAGATTTCCACGGAGGTCATGGAGACCAATAGTTGATATGTCAATCCCATCAATAATTATTTTGCCTTCATATCCCTCCAGAATTCTAAACAAGCAATTTGTGAGTGTTGATTTACCAGCTCCTGTTCTTCCAACAATTCCAACCTGAAAGAGGAAGTGTAATGATAGATACCGTAACTTTCTATGCTACATATTCTAGATGAAAAATGACATAGTTATAGTGAGTTATATGATATAGTGAATTCAGTTTCATAGTTCTCAATACAGTTCTCCCTTAGGAGCTGTACAGCCTATGCCTGGGTCAGGGGGAATTCATTCCATTGCTTCTCCCTTTTTTTCCCTGCACTCCTCAGCTCAAACCAACAACTCTAAACTAGGTCTCACCTGGTGTTCTTTGATCCCAAGCCCAAAGTTGATTATCACTAACCTGGCAGCATATTTCTCTGCATAACCATTCATCACAGTGGTCAAGAGGTTTAATTTCAAATTTGTATCTTCTTCCTTAAAACTGCCAAATTCACAGAACATTATCTCAGTTTCTTACAGGGATAACAATTTCTACATATTTCTATGAAACATTTTTCCTTTTCTCATTTGTCTTTTCTTTACTCTCTTTGTCACTAACATCTTCCCTGTTCAACATCATCTTGCAGCATCTCATAGTGAAGTCCCCCTATCTGAAGTATTTTTAAAGTAGAAAGCTATGAAACAGAATTTTATACCTCTGATTTATTTCTTATTACATACAGTACCTTCTCTTTACTCTGTGTCTGAAAAGAGACATCATTCAGGGCTAAACCAAGATCCTTCCTGTAATGAGCCTTGTAGTTGACAAACTCTATTATTCCTCTATCGGGCCATCCCACTGGTGGTCTTTTTGACATTATCCATGGTTCCTGGAATTAAAACCATTGGCATTTCAGCATATGAGAGTAAAAATGTCACAAGATAATAAAAAAACTAGGAAAGAATATATATATTTGAAAATCCCAGCAGGTTTAGGGTAATTCCAATGCAATATAGGAGAAGGAGAACCTATTTTCATGAACACTGGGCAGAAGCATGTAGGTTTTTTTAACAATATCTTATATACTCATTTAAAAAAGTAAACTCAGTTTAACTGGGTAGCTGCTAATAGGCTGGTAACTGGTATGGACTGACGGGAACTGAATTGAATCTGATGCCTAATCTCCCAGATTTTTAAAATGCATTTTCTGTGAGAAACATTTTTTTTTCTTCAGGAGTAGGAGACAATACAAAGATGTGAATGAAGAAACACAAACATGGAAGAAGGGTAAAAGAAAATGAAGTAGAAGACAGTCTTGTTTGCCTCCATGCTTGACATGGGCACTACTTTCAGATAAGCACAATAGCCAAGGCAAATTGATCTGAAGCAAACGTTTCCCCAGACACGAGACCCAGACACTGAGTAACAGTTAAGGGTCAGACAGGCCTCTCTTCCTCTGTTCCCCTCTTCCAATGTTCCTCTTGGTTGCACATAACACAGAGAGTTCACCTGAGCTACAGCTACAGTACTACTACAAAATCTACTGCTATGAATGATGACAAAAAAATTTACTGGTCAAAGTAGGAATAAAACTGCTATGACTATAAATGTGATGAACAAGCTACATATTATTCTCAATGAAAAAAACTCCACAAAACCCACAAAGCATTTAATAACAATTACCTGCTATTACCACTCACCAATATTAAAGCCAATCTAATTAGTCCTTTTCTATGCACAGAAATTAAATATTCAAGACGAATGCTCAGCATTTCAAGAAGAACGCTCACCTCTTTATCCACTGTTGCATATTCACAAATTCTTTCAATTGAAACTGCATTGGTCTCGATTTCACATGCTCTACGCACCCAAACATTCAGAATCTGAATTACCTGGGGAAATAGTTACATTGGAAAATGTAAAAATTTGACTCTGCTAGAATACAGCATATTAACTAAAAGACTTACCCTAAATTTAAGTATCTCATAAGCTGGATGCTTAATCACAGAAGCCAAAAAATGGGCAGAAAATGCTGGCACATCACATGAACCACTGGTTAGAAAATCATTGATCTGAGCGTTTCCCTGAGCACTCCTTGTCTGCTTTCAGAGTGCCTAAGGGTTGTTGTAATTTGCACTGACATAAAAGCTTTAGATACTGGAAACTGCTTCAGGATCATCAGAAAGTGTGCAGTATTTGTATGAAATGCTGAAAGGAAAACCACACTTGGCTCACATTGTGGGTACATTATTGAACTAATCCCTAGGTGAAGTTAGCTAGCAATACAGAACAACGGATTTGTAATGGAGGTGTCTACTTGGTCTGCCAAATTCGTCATCTTCAAGCACTGGGGATGCTTCTGCAGACAGAATCATCATAGCATCCTCACAGAATGGCCTCGGTTAGAAGGGATCTTAAAGATCATCTAGTTACAGCCCTCCATGGTACGAATTCTGTGGTTAAATATTCTACAGGAAAAGACTGAGCCAAACCAATTCTTAGGGCCAGCTGTTCGGAGATGCTGTGTGTAACTAAAGAAAGAACCATGTCAATTTGACAACAGATAAAGGTGAAAAACTCTGCAGTACTTGTGACTGCCATCACCAAGTATAGGATGAAATAAAGGAGATTATTCTGTCGCTGAAGAATAGCAAATGGAACTCCCGTGAGATGGCTGTGATGTGGATATACCATGATAGATAACTGGCTGTATAGGTTTTATGTATTTATATTCATTAGTTTTTATCAGCTGTGTTTCTGAAGCACTTACCACAGTGAGAATCTGAACAATCCTAGGCTCCTTAGCACCACAAAATTGAAGAAAATTGGGTGCTTCTGTCTACATCGTACTTCAGATTTATTTTAACTAACAACTTATCAATAAAGTTTACCTTGCGTCAAGACACACTTCAAATGTGGTTCTCACATACTACCTTTACAAAGGCAATGCCAAAGTAAACAACCTTAGTGAACTTTTAAGTAAATGTTCCTGTGTCACATTTAGTAAGTGAAAAAGAACAAGAAATCAAATATGAAGTATGGTTGTATATGACTAGGCTTCTTATTTGGTCAAACAAAACACTTCAAAATAAACCATACCTAGTTTCAATAACTTGTTTTATTAAATATGTTTTAATAATTATTATTCCATGTAAATTCAAAATTGGAAAATAATTAATGGGAAGCTTCCCAGAATTAATGCAATTCAAAGGGAAACTCCATTTTGCCCAGGGGATTTAATGTCATTAATGCCACCACATATACTCGCCTACTCAACTTCACTATATGTATACCACTCTTTTCACATGAAATGTGGTAACAGCAAAAAAGTTTATACTATTACTTACATTTAGAGCATAGGATATTGATAAACCCACTGTAGAGGAACTCACTGTATTTCCAGACAGTGCTACAAACAGTGCAGCAAAGAACACCATCAAACTTCCCAGAAACTCAAGCCTGACAGATAGCCACCTGTAGGAAATCAAGGGAAAGAAAAAAAAAGAATTACCCACAAAAAATTTTTCTAGCATAGTGAAGATATTTCTAATATAATTATTTTTTAAGATCAATATATTAGCAATTTACGCACTTTCCCAAAGAGACAGGTACTATCATTCCCATTTTGCAGATGAACTGGGGAGGGAATATGACATATCTAGAACTGGTAGCACCACTCAAACTAAAATGCCTGTGACTCAGCTCCTGGAGAGCACACCCTTCACTCCTCATACAGCTTTCCTGCCCTTCCTGTCTGAAAAACATTCAGGTATATGACTGAAAACAAGACGTGAAAATCTTCTTGGTAATCTCTTCCTGTAACTGAACAGAATCACAAAGGTGAGGAAATGGACTTTGTTTCCTTAAACTCAAGATTTCACCCTCAAGACCCACCTGGTGCCTGTGGGTACAGACACCAGGATAGTTACACATGACCTATTGAAATATAAAATGCAATTTGTTCATAAAGTTGTAAGAGGAACTGTTAGCTGAAATGTAGTCCATGCTCATGACCTATTGGCAAACTTTTTTTTTTATTTTATTTTTTAAAACATTCTCATCCGAGACGGCATATGCACATTTTCTATAAACCTGCTAGTTTCTGGTACCATCCTAGGGTTTAGACATAATCTATGCATTCATTACAAAGCGTGGTGGATAACTCGCTCTTGTCCTTCTGTTTCTCAGTGGCTTTCCTCTGACTAAAGAGAAACACTGAGTAGTGAGTGGAATTCTCCAGAAGGTTCAGTCACAGATGCAGAAGTGCTGCAAAATACCTGTTTGAGATGAGGTTGTTGTAGAAGCAGACTAAGTTCTCATACACAACTTGGTAGTTTTTCCTAATGAATCTCTCTTGGTGGCCAAATGCTCGGATTGTGGATCGCCCGACAAGAGTCTCACTGAAGTGGGAGATCACTGGAGACTGCGATGCTCCTGCCAGACGTCGAATTTGCCGTGAGCTCGCGATGTAGTATCGCTGATAAAACATACAGACAGTTTTCAGTTAAGTATTCTCATAAGGAATGCCTGTAAATTTTGAATACGAAAAAGGTTGGAAGTGTTTGAACAGAAAAAAATCTATTTGAGAACAGCATAGAAATAAAACCCAGCTGTCTCTTGGGACACGCCAACATTGTAATACTTGCATAACTGCAACATAGAAATTACTGGAAGGGTTAAAATAAAAAAATATTATTTCCAAATTCTATAGAAAATGTGCTCTACTACCAGGGGTATGTAACAACCAACTAAAACTTCAATGTAACTTTCAAATTAGAATGTTCCAATTCTTCCTCAGATGAAAGTCAGCCTTTATCTCTTCCATGTAATGATGTCTATATTTCAGCTCGTTAGCAGATACTGAATTCAGGTACTCTTTTCCTTCCTCTGTGTTCTTACTTCAAGAATCTTTAAGATCTTCAAGCACAGACCATACTTTGAGCATCAAGAAACTGGAATGCAGCCATTAGTCTTCCTGAAACACTAATTTTTGGCTTCTCAGTAGCATGACTGACAGTCTACACCAAAAACAGCACAGGTAGTTTAGGCATCATTCTATGTACAGCTGCTGTTTCAGGGTTACCCTTCAACTTTTAACTTTCACTATAATATACACTCCACGTCTTCAAGTAACTTCAGCAAATTTCTTGCTGGGATCTATATCAATATTGTATCTTGCCAAGAAAAAGCCAATACAAAGAGAAACACCTAAGTTGTTAAAAGTTCCCAAGTATTTCAGGATATATTCAGGAAGTATTCAAGTTTCCTTTCAAGAAGCCTGGAGATTTTTTCTGAAAGCAATTTCAGGTGTGTTTTGTATATTTTTTCCGCATTAATAAATAATTTAAAACTCTATCCTTGATTGTTTTAGACATTTCATCCACACACATCTAGAAATCCCTATAAAGGACAATGCACTTACCTGGATAGTAAAATAAAAGTATCCCAGGGGAACAACTACCACTATGAACAGTGGTGAGGCAGATGTGATAACTAGAATGGTTCCAATTACATCTAGTGTACAGTTCAGCCACATTCTCAAGTAGAAATGGAAACAGACATCCACTATAAATAAATCCTGTAATAATGCACAGAAGAATCAAGGGTTTGTGAGTAAATTCCACTAAAAGCTTTGAGAAACCTAAATTAACTGATCTTTTATTGTATTACACAACCACTCTTGGGATTATTCTAGACAACACTACCATCAGCAGTCACTTAATTGGTAATTCATTGCCACAATCTAGTTATGATGAGAGTGGGAAGTATTAAAAGTTGTAGTAAATAACACTTGTTTGTGTATTAGAGGTTCCACTTAAAGCCAAAGCAGTACAAAAGTAGAAAGTAACATTCACTTTAAGTCTCTAAGTATACTTCTGAGAATATGAGTTTAATGTTCTAGAGAATAACATTTGATTCTGACATGCAATATACTACTGAAGAAAAATACAGGGTTTTTTTAAAAACAGACCAGATCTAGGTCTGATAAACCAATTGCACTGCAGGAAAGGTCTTTGACGAATGGTCTCTTAATGATCTTGGATAGGGTCTGCACATCTTCTACCAATAATATGTTTGGATGATTTTGTAAAAAAGGAGCTTGAGACAGTTCATTAAGTTTTATGCACTGGAACAGTTTCCTAGTGCTAGATATTGCAGCACTTTTCTTTCATATCATTATTTTTTTAAACAATACTAAAATGGAATTAAACCCGAGTCACTCAAGCTTCATTCCGATAAAATGGAAAATCTGCCTGAGCTTTCCTTTTACCTTTGTGAACCTGGTGATGATCTGACCAACTGGAGTGGTTTCAAAGCGCTGGAGGGGAAGGTGCAATACGTTGTCCAACAGCTGGCGATGCAATGCCTGGGAGGCAGACAGGGATCCCCTGGTGAGCACATACGCACCGCAGCAAACGAGCAGCCCTTGGGAATGCACACATTGAGAGACAGGGTCAATGGCTGGGATGGAGATTGTTCCTGCCACCGTTTTCTACCACAGTGAGCGACCCCAGAGTTGCACTTCCTCTTTTAAGTTTCACAAATGTGCATGCTGTTGATACATCTCTCACTACTTCATAAACATGTTTTCCCTCCAGTTCAGCCTCTCTCCTGCTTGCACACCACCACACATCCACGCTCACTGCCTCCCTCAGCGAGATGCCAACAGAGCTTCAACAGGTTACACCTGGATGTCCCAAGAATTTACAGAGATATCATCAAATTAAACAGCATTTTTTCTACATATCTCTATATATGTCCCCTGTTCTACCCAGGTTTAACTATTATACTGTGTTGCGCACCACAAAACAACCAGCATTATATCTTTTCTAATACACATTCAGGCAGCTCAAACTTGGCAAACAGTGAGAAAAGCGTCATAAATGCTCATCCTTGCCTTGAATGAATCCCAGAAGCCCATAGATAAAAATTTTATAGTTTTGTGTTTGTTTCCATTCTGTGAAATCACTAACTTGTGCTGTTTCTGCAGTCCAGGTGCTAAGCCATAGGTTTTGTCCAATGCCTAGGGCATTCTGGCCTATATAAGCAGCTATGGTTAACCACATCCAGCACCAGTTGAAGGCTTGGAGGTATTTGAAAACAACCGACATTTTCATCTAAAGGAAAAGAACACATTAAAAAAAGAAGTTACTTGTAAAATCATAAAAAAAACCCTTCACCGTGAGAAAAAAAGTTACTCATAAAATCATCCTCATTCTTGAAGGCAAATACACATTATATAATGGGAATTGGATACACTAAATTAGGCATATATCTAAATAATTTCTTAATTAAATCTGATAAATTAGGTACATAAAATTGTACTGTGAAAAGGTTTCCTCTCCCATTAAACTGTTCTTTAATAATAAATGTTGTAGGTAATCTTGCTTCAGAAACTTTCTAGTGTCAGACTTTTACATATGTAGATTGTACAAAACAAAGAAAGAAAAGAAAAAAACAACCAATGAACCAACCAATTCCTGACAGTTTGTATGAAGCAAATTTTACTCTGTTCATCAATGGAAGAAACTTTAGAACTACCACTCCGGGCTACTGGAGCCAAGGAAATTGGTGTAAGCAGGAGAAAGTTCTCATTCTTGTGTAGATGGGGACTGATGGGCCAAACTCAGCATTGGAATGACAGATCTGAGGGAGCAGATTACTGGATTTCATTACAGGGTCCGGAGTGAAATGAGATCTAGTTGGCACAAACTCTTCCATCTCTTCTGCAAACTCATTTTTTCCCAAGTGCCTATTTCTACCATCTTGCTAGAAACTCAAACCTTCCTCACCCATCCATCCCACTGTTCTTATTTCAATTAAACTACAGCTTCCCAAGAAGTTTTGACTTTCTCCAGGCTGTTTCACTTTTTCCTTTCCATGTATCTGGCAACTGGCAAGTTTTTTTAATGGAGACTGCAGAAAGTGTGCTTCCAGCATAAACCAATACTGCAGCAGGATTACCATGCAAAATTGCTACTCTCTGCTCCAGCACACAGCTATTTAAACTTCATAAGGATATGACAGAGAGAAGGTTTTTCTAACAGAGAAAAAAGCTTTTTTAATCATCTTCTTTCTGAAATATGCAAAACTGGATGGACCTAGATGTAATATGAAAATACAGCCAGCAGCAGGTCATCAAAATAGAAAATCTTAAACTACATACTTAAAATAAATCTGTGAGATTTATTCTAAATTCAGTAAAGAGATGTAAGAAAGAAAAAACTGCAATTGCAAAATAAGACATTTTTATAAAAAGTAATGTCAAAGCTTTTTCTATTAGTGATACTTACGCCACCAGCAGCAACTTTCTCTTTATTGTTAGTGCACGTTTTCCATTGACAAGGGGAAGAGCTGGAAACAAGAAACATGAAACACTTTTAAATCTTCCTGTGAATCCTCATACAAAGAATATATGCACTTATTCCCAAGTAAAAATGGATGCTATAAAATCATGCAATTTTTTCCTGCTTAATGTACTTTGGTTCACACAGTGAAGCAGCCCATGAACTGGACCTCCTGTGGCACATTCACTGCTCTCCAGGGAACTTCTACCAGGCATTCAGGCTTAACCCATGTTTCCACAGTGAAGCATCGTGCCACAGCCTTCAGCACTTAGGGTTGTTCCAGCATTGCATCAGTTAAGCAACAGCTAATTATTTTTTTTAATACCTACTCCTTATGTTTCAGCAGCCCTTTATGTTGCAGGCTCCTGCCCAGCTGGCAATCTTCCTTTGAAGAACTCACTACAATGGAAAAAAAGCAGAGAAATCTTTTTGGTGTTATACCATGAGTAGACAGGTACAGTACAAGAAGTCAGAAAAAAAAGTGGCTCAATTTAGAGTTGCTAAAACAACTGAAAACCAGCACTGTAAACATCTGCAGTTACTTAGATCTCATAGGACTCTTCTGTTCATGTGGATAGATCCTTTCTCTCAAAATTAAATAACCCCAACTAATCTTCTCCTGAAGTGCATGACAGAAACAGGTCAGACTGAACAATCATTGTATCTGCTTCTTTACCACAGCTCCATAAAGAGAACACATTGAACAACTCAGGTACAGAGGTAAGCTGAGTCCCAATCCATGTGAATGATTTGCATTCTTTTTTAGGGACTATGCAGTATTTGTTTATGCTGTCTACTTATTGGCTGGAAGTATTTAGTAAGAGTAGAAAAAGTTTAATTAATTTTTTTCTCCTACAAGTTGACCATATGCTCTCACTGTGCCCCATGATTACAGCAGTGTAAGGTGATAGAAATGGGGGCATCCCATACAAAACAGGACAAAAATTGTTGACCTTGCAAGATTAATTTGAAATTAATTACACAGTATAATGAATCCTTAGCAGAATCAGGGAACTTTACATGGTGATTAATTCCGTATGTAAAAGTAGAAACCATCTGCGTAAGGTGGCTTTATCATACTACTTGATCTCAACACATTAAAGCCAGAAGTTTTTTCAGCTTATAACCTATAACTCTATAGAAAAATATAGACAGGAATGGTCTACATTTTCCAGCAATTCTTTCATTCATTTCCAGGAGGAATATTTTGAGAAGCTGGAATGAAAAGTAGAAACACTAAGCAAATACTGTTTACAGATTTTCTCACTTTTCACTGGGGTTGTCTCTTCACTCGTACCCTCTGCACTGAAGTCTTGAACAAGCTCAGCAAAATCAGCTCTCCTTGAAATGAGTTCTTGGTAGGTCCCCATTTGCCTTATTCTGCCCTCCTCCATTACTATTATCAGATCTGTGTGAGGCAGGAGGGTGAGGTTATGGGTCACCAATAGACGAGTCTGAAACACAGTTTTCCATTTTGCCACATAAAAACAAACATATATTAGACATTCAGTTATGATCGCTGGAATGATATAATGGAATAATGGAACTCTTTTGTGATTTTGCTAATCTATTTGTCTACATTACTATTATTAGTCGTAGTAGTATTTATTGCATTATTATTATTATTTACTGCCTACTTTACTACAACATTCTTCTAATTGCTGATTGTAATGTTAAGCTTTAAGCTTATAGCTACTTGCTATTACTTGTATTTACCTGTTTCTTAATGCTTAATGTTTCTTACCTGTTCCCTGCTTAGGAATGGTTTAGCTTAGGCTGTAAAGGAAAGACCTACATACTACAGGTTTTAATGTATTACAGGTAATTTTTTTAGTCTCAATACTAAAATCTACTACTAGAGCTCTTGCTTCTGCCAAATGCTTATAACTGATGTATAAAGATTTATACATTGAGCCAGTAAGTTAAGAAAAGGGAGAAAGGAGAGAGGGAAAATGGAAGATATTTACGAAGTAAGTAATGTAGTAAGTGTTTCACATGTTACATGTGTTTTGCAGGCAGCAGCCAGAGGGAATAATCTGTACTAATTCCCAACACTGAGGAGAGATTTTTTATAAGCTATTTTACCTTTCCACATGAATAGTTTTTAAACGGGAGAATCCTTTGGACTCCACTTCCCCCTACGAACTTCTCTGTTCAAGCAGAAGCCTTCCTTTCTATAACCTGTACTGGCTATAACGTGTTTGCTGCAGGGAGGCATCAAGTGTGACCACAAAGGGCTCTGTCCTGCCTCCCATGTGCACACACCACAGCAGCCCCCAAAAATGGCCGGTAGAGAAGAAATGAGCAACTGTTGTATGAGTCTTTCAGATTCCCACATTTTTCAGTCTGTGCCATGTCTACCAAACAGGCTTCAAACTGGCACAATTAGCTGCGCTTTTTATTTTTATTCAGAATCATTTTTGTCAACATACTAGATAAGAGAAGAGCTTTTGCAGAGTGACTGGGACTTCTACCATGTCTATTGTATTTTACAAAGCAGCTCATCCCCAGTTTGAAAGGAAGCCATCCTACCTTACCTTGCTTTTTAGGAGACCTGAAGGGCCAATTAACTTCTCAAAAAGATGCTTTCCAACGTGTACATCTACAGCAGACAGGGGGTCATCCAGGAGATACAAGTCAGCATTGCTGTACACAGCTCTAGCAAGGCTCACTCTCTGCTTCTGCCCTCCACTTATATTGACACCCTAAGAAAAGAAAGACAAAATAATCCACATTTAAATATAAAATACTAAACAAGACCAGCGCATCATACACAGACTCATAATTATTTTTCTCAGGTAATCAAAGTAGATTGTATACTGCATATGACAACAGAAAGACAACATTTGGATTTTCAAGTAATTAGAGCAAAGTTTGGGCTCTGTTAATTATTCCCACCCCAGACTGGGCAAATACAAGGTGCTTTGGAAAATTAAAAAATAACATTTACAGTCATGCAGGCATTTTTACAGTATAGAGGAAACCCCTGAAGAAATGGACAGGGCTGACACAAACATCTGTATAGAAAAGAGCCATTTTAAAAATTAGTAAGAGTTAAGAGCTTGAACAGAAGTTCAAAGTAAGTAAGCTAAGTAAGGAGATGGGCTACATGTACTTGGCTGAGCACTAATTAGTTATCAGTGTCAATTATCCAATAGATAATACATAAACCCATAAAAGCCATAACTTAACTTATTGCATCATTTCTTACACCTCAAATTCTCACCCTTTCTCCAATCTCTGTTTGGTCTCCATCCGGTAACTGTTCCAAATCCGGCAGTAAAGCACAAGACTCTAAAACAAGTTCATAGTATGACCTGTTCAGATCTGCACCAAAGAGGATATTTTCCCGTAGACTGTCATTTTGAATCCAAGCCTGCTGAGAAACGTATGCCACTGAACCCTATGAAGAATTGAAAACACTTTTTTCACTTGGGCTGTCTGAACATACAAAACGGCATTTAAAAATAAATCTGAAATTCCAGCTTTGCCTCAAAGTAACCAGTAATTCCTTCCAAAACTTGAGCATTATTAAACTGTTAACATTGTTATTAAGTCAGGTAATAAAAAAAAATACTTGTTGAATATTACTGTGTAACAGTAGTATAAAAGCTATGAATAAAACTGACAGAGCTGGGACATATATGGATTAAAGTGTTCCAGGGAAAGACCACAGTGAAAAACAGGCATCTAATTTAATATCTATATGCACCAAAATTAGGTAGAAATCAAAATACAGTTTCATTGTTCGTATTTTTATACAACATGCTGTGGAACATGTCAGCTTTAAAATTTAAGATTACGGGATAGGAACCATTACTGGGAATTCTCAGAAATATTTTCTTACATTAAGCTACATGTCTTCTGAAAATCTATTAATTAATTCTGCTTAATTTAGCTATTGAAAAGTGAGCAGAGAAGGGGGACACAGACAGACAATCTTACTCTTCTCTGAACTGTTCCTTCAAGTTTCTCCATTTCTCCAAGAACAGCAGAAAGAAAAGAAGACTTTCCAGATCCAACCTGTCCCACAATAGCAACCAAAGAGCCTTCAGGAATGCTGACACTCAAGCTGGAAATATCGAGGAAGACATATTAGTTGTTCTCTCTGTAAATACTCCATCATGGATGGGTTGTGGTCACTGTAATAAAGACTCTGTATTACCCTTAGAATTATGAGAAATTAGTACTTCAGTTTACGCATCTTTTGACTGTGTACCATTTTGAGAACTGCAATGATGACACTCCATTGCAGGCCATGGGGGACACTCAATGCCATGTTACGGAAAGGGATCCCCCAACCCTGAGAACAGGGTAGACAGTGTGGTGAGAGGGTTAGACTGGGTGGGTTTTAACCTCTTCAGCTGGCTCAGTACCATCTGACAGCTATACAGAGCTTATCAAATAGGTTCTCCACTCCACCCCAGGGCTTGGTTATGCCACTTCCTTCCTAGCCTTTCAATTTGTTCAGTTCAAGCACAGCTGAGTTTACACCTGAGAAATACCTCGTTAAGAAACGACAAACAAAATGAAGGGTGTTTTCAGGCAAGAAAGACTAAGCAAACTTTGTGCTTGTTTTTTTCCCAAAGGAAGCCAGTGCCCAATTTTCACATCAGAATTCAATGTAAGGATGCATAAACTACCTTAGCTTACTTGTAGGCAATATAAAATGCTGTACCAACAAAACGCCGTCTTCCCAGGTAATTAATACTCCCCAAAATGGAATTCAGGAAAAACTGGTACAATTCAAAATTCATTGCAGTTAAAAACTAATTGCAGTTAAATCTCCCTTGTGCAAAGTGGGAAGGCTGGAAGAGAGGGGAGGGAGGGAGGAAGGCAGGAAGGCAGGAAGGAATAGAAAAGAGCACTGGCTTCCCACAAAAGTTATACAGTGCAGTGTTGGGAACATACACTTTTTCATGTGGTTCCTCTGGGAGCATCAGGGAGACCGTGTCAGATTTGACTTTCCAGACCACACTAATCACATGGGAAACTCTAGAAATGGTAATATATGTTCTATTTGGTATGTAACATTATTAATTAATCTGAATCAGAATACATCAAAATCCCTACAGAGATCACATTCTGCCAAGGAAGCTCATAAAAATGAGTAACAAATACCATACTTTTTCAAGACTGGCGGGCCATTTTTCTCCCAGTGGAAAGAAGCACCAATAAAACCAACAGCATGATCTGTTGCAGTAAAGAAAATAGAGAAAAGAGTTGCTAATCCATCCCTTCAGTTCTTAATAATCTTCCATATAAAATCATGACCAACTAAAAATTAATAATACTGCTTACTTCCACTGTAGTTTGTACTGACATCCTCGGGGTTGAGATCCTCAGCAAACAGAAAATCCTCTAAACGGCTCAGAGAAACTTTGGTCTACAAAATAAACATATATATAATATTTATAACATGCTTGTGATCCCTATGTTTTTAAATAATATTTTAAAAGTTCTAGATAACATGGAAAGACCGATTCTTCATCTTATTAATGACAGAAAAAAAAGATGTTTAGGTATTTCAAAAACATTTTTCTTAAAGTACTAGACAATCTAAAGTGATCAATAAGCCAATATTTGAAAATGTAGTTAATCCTTGAATGTCCAGCTCCTCTGTCTCAATTAGTTTGTTTTCATAAACCTGTGGTTAAGCTTTTTTCCTTTTTTTTTTTTTTTTTTGTTTTATTAAGAAATAGTGCACAGTAAGTCTCTCTTCACAGAAAGAAGAAAGACAACACTTCACTATGAGTGCATCATGAGATGTCCATCACTGTGCTGTGACAAAGAGACATTAATTTACACCTGTGTTTATTTTTAAACTGTTGGAAGTTAACCCATAGGAAAAGAGACAGTTGTGGTCTTACAGTATACAAACTAGAAATGAAATCAAATCAGGATGAGTAATTGCTCACAGTGGTGCCCTTCCCTACAAAGGCTGAGCTGTGTACAAGCTGTGGCAGAGTACATTCATGAGCAGCTCATATGATATACCCATAATAAACGGAGTGTTAAAAGCTAGAAGTTCCCAACTCAGGTGGTAACACTGTTGGTGTACCATTAGACCTGCAGGTTGCTGATATGGGATCCTCAGCAGCTCTACTCCTTTTTTCCACTTCCTTCAGTGGTGACTTGACAAAAACAGAATTGTAGAGTCCACAATGGGTCTCCTCTACTTGGTACCAAGAGCTCCAGTATATAACAGTGGCTCATTGATTTAAATATGTGCAGCCCAACTTGTTCACAGTTTATCTTCTGTGGATTATGAGGAAGGGAGTTTGAGAGAGTAGAAGCAGAATTTCATCCTAATCCACTGAAGGAAGAAAAGCAAGAAACAGAAAGCTCAGTCACAATTAGGTGTGCTACCCAATTTTCATTGTACTTAAGAGACTGAGAGACATCCTTTAAACAGCCTTCATGCTTTGCATTCCATAAAAATACTGTGCAGTTTCACGTCAGTAAAGTGTAAGTTAAAATAAATAAGTTAGTTCATCACACCTAGAAATGGCAGAAACATGACAGAATACAAAAGCAGCCCTTTATAGCACTTGTTTATAATAAGTTTACCTGGGCTACAGCAGAGATCACGGAGGGTAAATCAAACAAAGGCTGTCGCAAAATGTTGAATAAAGAAATAGATGTAAACACTTTAGTTGCTGTTAAAACATTCTCTTTGTCCAGATGAAAGAAGACTCCAAAAGTAGCCAGTGAGACCTTTGAAACAAAAAAACCCAAAAAACCAAACAAAAAACAAACAAAAAAAAATCTATTACAAAGCAAAATCACATTAAAATTTATACACAGGCATAACTTTTGTTTTCATTCAACAGGTATAGGGTCCCACTTTTGCTCATGTATAAAATGGACTCTGTTGCACATGGATATTACTGTCAGCTGAAATACTGGGTGCAGATATACTACAATTTTAGTGAACTAAAACCACAGCTACTGTGTTTGACCCAATCAGACACACTTGAAAGCACATGAAATAACCTTCTTATGTCAGGATGCCATCCTGGCTTGGCTTAATCCCCTGGTTGCCCTGCACTCAAGATGATCTGCTCCATAAGCTACCCCAGCACCAAGGTTAGGCTGACAGGACTGATCTTCCTTCCAATCCCATTTGAGCACTTCCACCACCACTCTCAGTACCCTTGGTGGATCCCATCCAGCCCTATGGACCTGTGAGCGTCTAAGTGATGTAGCAGGTCACTGACCATTTCCTCTCAGATTATGGGGGCTTCATTCTGCTCCCTGTCCCCGGCTTCCAGCTGCGGGAGCTGGGTACCCAAAGAACAACTGGCCTTACACTATTAAAGACTAAGGAAAGAAGGCATTTAGTACCTCAGTCTTTCCCTCAGCCTTTGTCACTTTCCCTCCCATTCAATAAAGGATGGATGCTCTCCTTAGACCTTTTGTTGCTGACGCATTCATAGAAACATTTTTTGTTTCCTTTTATGGCAGTAGCCAAATTAAGTTGAAGTTGGGTCTTGGCCCTTCTTATTTTCTCCCTGCACAATGGAGTTTAACAGAGGAATGCAAAGATCCAAACATCTCAATGCATTCCTGATAGAATTCCACGGAAACAAGTCTAGGATGAATTTGATTCATGTTTTGGTTTTTTTGTGTTTTTGTTTGTTTTTTTTTTTAATTTTTCATGTATTTAGAGGTTTAGTGTTTGAGAAGAGATAGCTAAAAAATACAGAAAAAAACCACATTCCCTTAAAACTCATAGGCAGTTGAGTTCTATGCAACAGGAACAGTGTAATTAAAACAGTGACATGAGATTCAAGAGGTTTGGATTTGGTTTCTGACTTTCTAACAAAGGTCTTTAAAATCCTGGTCAATTAATAATCTCTCTCCTTCTCTATATATACATAACTATCATAACCTGAGAATTCAGATATATTGAGAAATTTAATGTTTTAAGGAACTAGGAGGCAACATTTGTGGGCCAGTCAGCTACTAAAGCTGAACAGGGAACATGAGAAACAGTCCAGCATGAATTATTATTTTTATAAAGCCAACCATGAAAGGAATGCACGTCAGGGTCAGCATGGAGTAAGTTGTCAGATATCCAGATGACTTCAGAACATTCATTTCATGTTCTCTAATGCTCAAGACCTTCCTTTGATAGGCAGGTTCCCATGCATAAAGTTTCAGGATCTAGATCATCAAACAGACATATTTTAATAAAACAAAAAAGCAGTGACCATGCTTCAGAAATTCACTTAATCGCCAAGTGTCATTTTCAAATATTCAGCAATACCAAACTACAAAAATGTGAATGGTTTACAAATGAAAGCAGGACCTGATATAACTCTAAATTAGGTTATTCTTATGGAAAATATAACTTAGTCACTCTTAATTCTTCAGATTTCAAGGTCTCCTTAGGTATCATAGAGGATACGCTGGTTTAAAAACAAGATAAATAACAAAAATAACACAACTTTTAAAAGTGCTTTTCATCTATGCTACACTCTTGCTCTGCTAAATGTTTTAAGACATCTACTAACATATTTTGCATTTTCATTAAAAATGTGGTAGCAAAATTAATGCATCATGGATAGTGAATTTTTCAAATCAAACCAAACCAGTAAATATTTTCCAAAACCACTGTAAGCACATTACATTGAAACATTTTCTCTTTAAACTTTTATCATTGTCACCTGAAATGTTATTCATCAAACCTAAATTTTCAAAATAACTTACTATCTTTACAACCTAACTAAAAAAAGAATCCCTTATCAGTTGTGTCATTACCTTTATTCCATGTAATATTTCACTTAGTAGCTTGACTTGTTGATCCGAATACTTCATTTGGCTTTTCTGGTTAAAAGACAGCAATGCTTTCATTTTTCAAAATGTGCATTTGAAAAGTAAAATATGCAGTGCACTGTAGACACTTTAATGCTATTTTTATCTTGCTGAAAAACATATTAGCACTGCAGTTATACCAGTTTCAGATAGACATAGTAAAAAAAAGAAATTATATGGTATTAAATACACTAAAATAACTATTTTACCCCAAAATAGCTTAAAGGCACATTTCAATTCTTGTCCAGTTTAATTTTCTTTCCATTGAATTAAAAACTGGTTTCCATTTCCCAGGATGTTCAGGAATGGTAATATTTTTTAATCTTCAAAATTGCTAAGCAGGTAAGTACAGACTCAATAACAATATGGTATAACACTAAATATACACGCACATGAATATATATGTAACACTAGATGAATATAAAACAGTGTATACATATATATGTATATATGCAGAAGTTAGGAAGAAAATTTCCTCTGTTACCGATGAATAGATTGTTTGTTAAAGAACCAAAGAAACACTTAAATTCTTCTCACTCCTATGCTACACTCACGCTCTTCTGCATCTCACATTTCTGAAATACTCATTAACAGCCTCTTTAGTGTTTGGAGTCTTATTCACATATAACAACAAGTAGAAAACTTTTAGATGGAATGCTTTTATTTGTCCTTTGTATTTCTTCTCTCTCTCCTATCACAGTAGGGATCTAAGTGCCTATGTAGCTGCTGCACTTCACCTGCAAAAGAGGCGAGAGGTTTTTTGGGGAGGTTTTTTCAATGTCTCTAAACTGTCACAGCCTTACAAAAGTATTAATGGGAACAGTCTTCATTGCATTTACACCATCAAAGGCTGAATAAGACAAGTAATTGCCTTGACAGCAATGCAAAACTTAAGGTTGAAGTACTTTTTTCCGTGAAGCTCACAGAGATTTTCACAGTAACAGGCAATACAGTGCCAAGAGAGAAGTCAGAACACACACAGTACTTCCAGGGCAATTCCCATAACCTCAGGAGAATGTGCTAAACTTTGGTGAGCAGCTTAGTCTGAATAATAAGAGTGGAAGAGGGCCATAATCCTACAAAATCCCTTACTGAATAGAATTAGGTAAAAAAAACCCCAAACCATAGCAGTTTCCAGCATTGAGTCATACAGTGCTTTTTACTGATACAAAAGTATTGTTTCAGAATAATGAAAATTTAGATATCCAGCCTACACACTAATTTAGTTATACATATAGCTTGGTTTCTGCAGTTACAATCAACTCTCTTGAAAAAGGGCGACAGCTTGGCACAGTTTATTTGTTTGGGGGTTAGCTTAGCTGTACCAATCCTATCCTAACACGTGCATAATCCACCTTCCCCCTCGCTCCCGTTTTACGACAACGTAATTATTATGCTTACTTAAATATCTCACCTTCAGGCTCCTGACTTGGGCTGCAATGCGTGCATTTATAGGTATAACCAAAAGCAGCAGCGCAACACCTGCTAGGACCGAGGGGCCAAGCTCCCTCCAGAGGAAGACAATGGCCATGAGGATCTGCAGAGGTGCTGACCACAAGAGGTTCATGTTGATGGCGAGCTCCAGGAGCTGCTGAGTATCTGCTGACATCAGGTTAACAATCTGCCCAGTCGTATAGCTTTGTCGTGAGGAGTTTGCCAAAGTCAAGGCCTGAAAGGAGAAAACACAGAGGCCACAAAAATCAGCAATTTTTATTGCTTAGAGGACAACAACTGGAGCGAAGCTGAACTCAGTGAAACAGAGAACAGGACAACACGGTGCAAAGAGGGCTCAGCTTTGGCCTGGCACTCTCTTCCCCCATTCATGACCTTATGTACTGACACACCTTGATATGGAAATTGAGAGAGTGTTACAAGTAAAATTTTGTGTACTGGCAGCAAATACCTAAGCAGTCTATGTCAAACAAACCAGTCTGACTCTTGAAAAAAGAGACTGTATATTAAAATAAAAAAGGCAGTGATTTAGTTCAGATTTGGATTATTTGCTTCCTTAACTTATGCTTAATAGTTAAATACTGCAGTAAAAATACCTACATGCCATGTTCGTAACAAAGTAAACAAAAGGTGCAGTAGTAAGAAACCAGCCTTATCTCATATTCTGCTCAATAACAGGATAGTAAACATTTTTAGGTTTAGCAGGTCAGACAACTCTACTTCTTCATTATAAGCACTTGCATTTCTTGCAGCTAACGCTGTGTATCATCTTATTAAAACAGCTAATGCTCAGTGTGTCTTAATTAAAGGTGGGTTAAGTTACAGATAGATTTCCATAGTGGTTAGCCACATTTTAAACACCTGAAAATCAATGAAACCACTGGATATTCAACTCAATAGAAGTTTCATTATAATCAGGGGAAATTGTAGCCTCCAAAGGAGACAGAGTGGCAAACTTCAGCTTCTCATACTCACTACTACTAGATAGTAAAAACAGTGATCATGAATACCTTTACTTTTTCCCAGGCATCCAACCTAAACAGTTTTCCCACGTCATTCTGTAAATTTGTGAAATTAACCCATAACCAAAACAGAATTCAGTTTCTACATCTATCTCCAATATTATATCTGTACAGGTGGGCTGACAAAAAGTATGTAATTTCAGGATTAGAGCCTTACAACAGAAATGCTGCTGAAATTCCAAACTATTATAAATCCAAAAAAATGAAAACACAACCTCAGTCTGTTATCCTGTCACCTGTGTGTAACATCCTGTGTTTTGATCAGACTAGTAAGCACATTGTCTTTTAACACTGTGTGTATGTTTTAGGTTTTGTTTTGAAGGAAAGGCAGAAGAACACATGATTACCTTTTTGTATATCAGGCCAACAACTGCAGTCTTGATTTTGACTGCAGTAACTATGTTGTTATGTTGGTATGACTGATGGAGAAGAGTTTGTGAGAGAACTACAAAAAACAGGGCAATAGCATAGCCACATCCACTCCAATATGAGCTAGGCTGATTTTCACTGGCCACTATCATTGCTCTGAAAATGAAAGAAAATTAATTTTAAATTCTGTCCACTAAGTCAACAACCAACAATAAAAAACTCGAGATACTGAGGCCATTTTGGGTCCAGTTATGGTGGGAGGTTGCAACAATACATGATGTTAAAAATGGCAGGCTTTATCTGTGTTTTCCAATTTTTTAGCTTAGAAACAATTCTCAAATACAAATCTAGATGTGCTATTGCTGAGTACTCTGACAATGGAGTACAGATAAAGAATAAATGGAAATTTCATAAAAGAAAAAAAGAAAAAATTAATTAGATATTTGTACTTAGAAAGGTTTCAACTACCAAACATAAAAGCAAGAGAGAAAAAAAAAATTAGAGGAAAATTCTGATTTTTGTGTTAGTAAAAGATTATTTTAAATGACCATCAACCATGATGTCTTCAAACAGATTTTATGGTTAACCATTTTGTTCAGGATTACACGGATTCAAGGTATAGTTTGAAGGTTCATGATAATTCTGCTCATTAAATCTTTTCTTTATAAACACCCAAGTGTTTGATCAATTCTTAACACCTCTGTGAAAAGCACAGTTTCTAAAAACCACTTCTGTCAACCTCATGGTGTCAACAGTAAGACAACAGAGTCATTGCAGTTTTTCATTAAATGCTGAAGCTATACATACTATTATGCATTTAAGTGGGTTTTTTTTAAAAATAGAGATGGAAAAATATTGACCAAAAAGCAGGAAAGTTAAGTATCTGTACCTAATTTTCTTAACATTTGATTTTATATTTATGCATACTAAATATTTTCATTAGATCACTGTCAGATAATCATGGCAGGGAGAATAAAATTTTTACACATCTAAGTTGTTTCTTAGTTTTGTTTTGATACTGGTAGCCCTTTAATCTATATTTTTACTATTGCTTTTTGAACACAAAGTGAAACACATTAAAAACTTACTTCATTATTTGTGGACTCATAAAAGCCAGAATGTCAGCTGCAACTTTCAGAAATGCAACTTTAATCAATAAATATTTAAATGTTTTCCATAATGGCAAAATCAAAGAGGGTTTATGGAAACTGGTTTTTTTAAATAGCACTCTTTGGATGCAAGAAGTCTGCAAGATTACAAAAACATATACAGAATTAAGATAAAAATTATTTTTTAAATTCACCCACTTTACAATATAAAATATATGGTATTTGAGTGTTCATCTAATACCATCAGTGTACTATTACCTGAAAAATCACATTTTCTACAGACAAAAGCAAAGCTTTGGTGTAAGAAATGAAGCCTGGTTTTTACTTAGCCTGACTAACAGTCATTCCAGAAAGGATAAAATGGAATTTCTAGGGCTCCTCCAACCATCCCTGAATGTAATTACAACATGCTTTAGTCCTCAAATTATTATCACATGCCAAAAAAAAAAAGTTTCAGAGAAACCAGAGATATGCTTCAACATAAATGCATTCTCATTTATAACAGGCTTACAACAATTTTATATTTAAGGTTGAATAACCCTTCTGCTCTTTCACGGTATTTTCAGTTGTCAAGTAACTATTTTTGCAGTCTGAATTTAGCTCAAACAATTGCAAATATTCTTAAAATGGCTCCAAAAAAGAAAAAAAAAAGCCTTTCTTAATCATCATTATGGTTTTTTTGCAGATTTCACCAATAATAAAAACAGTTTCTGAATTTAAAATTAACCTTATTGAGAAATACTTTTGGGATTCATATCATCAGTGGAAGGAAGGGCAAATCCACAAACAGCTAAGAAAAACACTGATGATATTGCTGTAAGATGAGACTCTGTAGGGCTCCTTGGTTAAGTCATTAAAAAGGAAAAGCCACACTTTTAATGGACTTACAGGTGAGGTTGCACTCCTGTGAACTTTCTAACATTACAGAGCTCTTAGTGCACTGGAACTACAACAAAATAATAACTGTGACTGAACCTGTCGAGGATTTACGTGAAAATGTAAAGCAAAACTCAAGCAAAAAACCACCAAATATCTGTAAAACTCAATATTACTGAAATTAAAGAAAACAGAAGCTGGTTTTGTGTGTTTTGCAAGCCACTGTCCTCTGATAAACAAGCTGATCATAGACTATTCTACCTTCCTGAAATATCAATACAAACATAAGACACAAGGAAACAGATAAGTTTGGAGAGAAATCAGTTGGGCAATTTGGCAATATGGGACTTCATCATCAAATAAAAGTCACTGTAGAGTCTGCATCAGTCACAGTAGATTCCTTACCACCTGAAATGTAGCTAGCTATCTTTCTAAGAGGTGAGTCTGAAGTTAAACAATTTAGAAAAACCCAGCAGCCACACTAGACATCACTGATCCCAACAGTGAGGGGGCCTCTGTGTCCTACAAAATGCAGGTTGTTCAATAAACAGCAAGATATTTGAAATCTTCTTCAGCCTCTAGACTCCTTAACTTTGGAAAAGGATATTGCCTATTGTCAGAATTATAGCTACCATTAAACCTGTGGTAGATCTCTGGATTTCTTTTCTCCATTGCTTTTCAAAGTTAGGACACACGCTGTATGGTGAATCACCTTCATTCAGTTCAAACAGGTCATCCCTTTCCAATGGCTTCTTGTAGCCTGTAGATATCACTCTGAAAGAAAGCAATTAATTCAGACAGCCTGAAATACAACAGACAAAACAAGCTGAACTGCAAACTCAAAAAGCTAAAGATATAATTTAGCATATATAAATGAACACTTTAATGAAAATAGTATCTGCAATCTTATAAAAGCTACAGACTAAACAGTGGAACATACTTACAGATACCTTCAATACACTGACATTCACATGAAGTAAGGAGTGCCCAAGCATATTGTCACATCTGAACAGTGAATTCTGAGGAACCTTTGTACCCCAGAACCTGTGTGTATTTCTGATCCCATATTTCTCTACAGAAAAATGTACTATTTCATAAACAAACACGTACACTTACTGTGCTGATCTGGAATGAAACACCTTTTCTGTTACAGGAGTGTTATCACTGAACCCCAGGATCATTTAGGTTGGAAAAGACCCTTAAGATGACCCTACCCATTAACCTACAAGTACCAAGTCTACCATTAAAGGATGTCCCTAAGTCCCACGCCTATACACCTTTTAAATACTTCCAGGGATGGTGACTCATATTGCAACTCATCTTTAAGAAGGGTAACAACATAAAACTACTGGGTGTCAGCACAAGGACAATGGAAGTTTCCTTACCACAGACCTTCAGCTGTGAAAATTTTAACAAACTGCTCTTATTCACTTAGGTGTCAACAAAAACTAAAACTGGTCTTAAGAATGGCAAAACAGGGCTGAAGAATACACTGAACTCTGACAGGATCATGGATGATATGGGATTTTTGATGAGCACATCAGATTTACGACGAAGCAAACCGTGGCATACCATTTTTGAGGTGGAGAAAATGCAAGAGGATTAAAAAATGCACTCCCACTTAAAGGAAGTCCCAAACATCTGGGAATCAGCGTGAGACACTGGAGAGTGTGTCCTGTCGGCGCCAGCTCTCATCCTTGAGACTCTCCCTCCCTGAAAGATGCAACCCAAGCACAGCGTCCATCTCCTCCCGTGTGCCCTTCCAGTGCGTATCGTTCCTCTGCCAGTCAGTTACAGTGCTGGCCTTGGGGTTACTGTGTGTGCCACTGTGCTCATCACAGCACACAAAATAAGACCCCGAAATGCTTTTTTGGAGGTTGTGAAATTCTGCTGAGGGTGAACCTCACTATCCCTGGGGGCCACCCAAACATCTACGGAAGGTGCTACTTCCATGCAAAGTGAATTTGTCTTCAGAATGATAAATTAAGGCAAAAATTAACACAGCCTCTCACTAAAAGCACTGGTCTTTGAGACAGGTGAGGGAAGCAGACTGGTTGGTACTCAAGCGGGAAATGTTATTCAAGAATTCTGCATTATGCATCTTAATTCTAAAACTCAGTGCTGTCAGTGGATAAAGAGATATGCAAAATACCCTCCAAACCATAATGTTCAGCTTGCCTGATTTCTAAAGAAACATAATATAGGATTATGAGTTTGTTATGCAACAATTAATTTGAGGTTTTCCCATTTTGATTGCATGCACTTAAGTGAGTATATAGTAGCCATAATTTATTCTGTTTACCTGTGACTGGAATGAGGGAATATATCTAATGTTCACAGTATGAGCTTAATTGCATCTAGTTCCTTTGTAGCTAAATAACTGAAATCCTTTTTGGTTGGGTTTTGTCTGTTTGGTTTTGTTTGTTTTTCTTTTTCTTCTCTTCTTTTGTTAAACATAGTGAAATTAGTTAAAATATACAAAGCATAGTCTAGTTTGAAAATCTGGGCTAACACTGTGACATAAAGAGCACATAAATATCATACAGAAGCACTCAGTACACTGCATAACTTCTTATAAAAAACCTGAAAATTTGTATTTATGGTGTAGAATGTAAAAATTGCTAAAAAACAAAAGTGAACATCAACAGGACCAGAGTTTAACAGAATACTCTGAATCCTTGAAACAATCTGATTGTCTCATCTTACTGATAGTAAATATAATTTTTAGTTTTTCCTTAAAATTAGTAATATTGAATAGAGCAAGAAACAGTTAGTTCTAATAGTCTTCAAATGTTTTTTCTCACTTTTAGATTTTGAAGTGTGTATGTCTGATTCGAATACTTTTTCAGGGGAAAAAGTTAAAAATTAGTAATAGTCACAAGACATAAGACATAAAATTGTTTGAAATAACATTCAAAATATTAAGTGACAGAAAGCCATGTGACTTGATGGAGTTGAGCTTTCAGTTCCTATTTTTTGGTGGAAAATTTTCCAGGAAGCAGAGAGACTTTCTGCTGTACGTGAACAGGTGAGCTACATTTATAGCTTGTGACCTGCCATAAAGGAAGGAGGAAAAGAAGCATCAAACTGGCTACTTGAAAAATACCTTACATGCACTACTGAATATTTGTTCCTGGAGACCTAAGAAGTTGTATCACCACATGGAGTATAAAGGAAATCTTATCTGTATATTGTCAAACTTTAAACAGACAGGTAATAAAGAAGGATAATAAATAAAGAAGGATAACTTAATCTGGCCTTTTATATCCCATTGTCTAAAAATATTATCTGTTGTGACAAGAAGTTTCCAAATAATGCCATTAGGTAATTTATAAAATGACTTACTATGTCTAAGTAATACGCCACAAAAATATTTGAATATGACTCCTAAATGTTGCAAGTTTTGATCTTTGTACAAAAAGCTAACAGCAGTCTCAGGCTCTGGCTCAATCCAGAATGATGTGGAACATAAGTGCACAGCCTTCAATTAATTCTCTGAGCATCAATGAACAGCAACAAGCAGTTTATTACATTCTCACCTGCTAAACCAGGAATATGTTAATTTACTGAAGAAAAAAGCATTCTCTTCAGTGTTGCATTTCTGTTTAAAAAAAGAACAAGGGGAAAAGTATCACTGATACTTGAAAAAATGAAGAAAAAGTTGGCGTGGTTTTTTTTTTTTCTTCTTTACTAAAAAAGTAATTTTCAGAAGATATTTAATTCTCACCTATAATAAGGCCTTTACGCAAGCTTTTTTGGCCTGCCACCAATACACTCTAACGCAAGGTAATGAAAAAAGAAAGAGATCTACAGTCTCATGAATTAATAACTTAACTGGCTGTAGGAGGCTATTCAATACCACCTGAGCTTGATTTTACACTTACACATATCCTGGAGTGTGATCACACGGGCAGGAAAGCACGTGATGATCCTCAGGGGTCCCTCCCAAATTTATGATCCTTTGTGGGCCCCTCCCAACTTGACATATTGCACCATTCCAGGTCCGAAACAAGCAAACCTTCCTTAAATCTTTGACAGTTAAAATCCTGTGGGTTTGTGGGGGGTTTTTCCGCCTGTTTGAAAACCTAGCTAATAAAAGTTATCAACTGGTGATACCCAAAGGACAGCAGCTCCTTTCAGACCCCAAGAGATGAAGCGCCGCCATCATGTACCATACACATAAATGGGAAGAGTATGAGAGTTGTGGACTGCTGCCAACTTCGTACGGGGCTGGAGGTAAGTGTAACAAAGGCACACAAACTCTCCCGTACTTCCTGAGCACTGTTTACCCACACCCAGGGAGTAAATCCCCTCCCTCGGTAACCACCTCCTTAAGTATCTCTGAGCAGGACACAGTTGCAGCCCTTTCCGGCAGGCGGAACACCCACGGCACAGCCGGGAGCTGCCCGGGGCTCCTCTGCTGTTCCCACGATTTTTCTCGCGCTTTCAGTAAAAAAAGCCGAATGATAACACGATAATCCGGGAAGCAAACACAAGGCCAAGAGTCCTTTTCCTCCTCCTCTGACAAGCACAACCCTGCCCGTGCATCAGCTCGCCCCCCACTCGCGGAGCGTTCACACCGCGCGAGTTTCGGTCCCAGCCATTCCCTGCTTAAACGCCGCTCCTGCTCCTATCCCTGGCACAGCTCCATCCAAAGGATACACCCCCCCGGCTGCACTTTTAGGGCACAGCGCTCGCACGGATCCCGCCAGCAATCCCGGCGGGTTTTAGGCGGTGGGCACCGTGGTGGGTCCCGCGGTGGGTCCCGCAGTGGGTACCATGATGGGTCCCGCGGTGGGCACCGTGGTGGGTACCATGATGGGTCCCGCGGTGGGCACCGTGGTGGGTCCCGCGGTAGGCACCGTGGTGGGTCCCGCGGTGGGTACCGTGGTGGGTCCCGTGGTGGGCACCATGATGGGTCCCGCGGTAGGCACCGTGGTGGGTCCCGTGGTGGGTACCGTGGTGGGTCCCGTGGTGGGCACCATGATGGGTCCCGCGGTGGGTCCCGCGGTGGGTACCGCGGTGGGTCCCGCGGTGTGCACCGTGATGGGTCCCGCGGTGGGTACCCGGCATCCCGCCCAGCGCCCTCCTGCCCGCCAGGACGCAGCTCCATCACCTCCGCGCCCGGGGGGCTCAGCCGCTCGTAGGAGCCCCCCCGCTTCCCTCGGGAGGCGGCCATGGCTCCCACACCGGGTCCCGGCTCCCACAGCGCCCGCCCCGCAGGAGGAGGGAAGGGGCGGGCGGGGAGGCGGCGCTGCCGCTGGATCGGCGTCACCGTCGGCATCACCCAGCGAGTCCCGTCGGGTCGTCCCGCCCAAGTATCTTGTGACTGAACGCACGAGCTTTTTGCTGGGCTCTGGTGACCAGTGGCAGCACCCGAGGGAACGGCATGAAGGTGTGTCAGGGGAGGTTTAGGTTGGATGTCAGGAAAAGGTTCTTCAGCCAGAGGGTGGTCGGGCACTGACCAGGCTCCCCAGGGAAGTGGTCACAGCATCAAACCCGGCAGAGTTCAAGCAGCGTTTAAGACAACGCGCTCAGGCGCCTGGTGGGATTCTTGGGATGTCCCCGCAGGGCCAGGAGTTGCACTCGGATCATCCTGATGGGTCCCTTCCAACCATGCATATTGTATGATTCCGCATTTCAAAAACAAGTCTTTAACATTCCTTTTTAAATAAAGTTCAAAGATTAAAATTTCCCTCAAATAAAAATAGGAAACAAAAAGGATTAATCCAGTCATCCAGTAATTATGTGTCTTTTTCTTGGCTTTCCACTTCTTGTGGTTTTGGCCATCGTCTCTGTCTGCTTTTGTTATCTTCAGTACTAATATCATTGTCACAACTTCGCCATTTTCTCGTTCTTTGGAGGGTCTTTCATCCACCTGGAGCACTTCACATTCACTTGAATGCTGCAGGGCCAATTCAGGACAACTCTGTGCAGTCTTAACATTTGCAGCTTGATTCTGAGGAGAAAAGGACAAATCTGAAGGCATTGGTGGAGTCATCTAGATAGTAAGGAAATATTTGATGCAAGGGACTCTGTGCTGTGGGCTGCTGTGCCAAAAAATGGTGCATCTAGGGAAACAGAGGCTGGAGTTGTTAACACTGAAGAGGAAGTTCTGAAGAGTTTAATTTTGCATGCATTAAGGCTCATACAATTTAAAGACTGACAAACTATAAAATAGCACAGAATGTCTGAAAATAAAAGTGATCTATTTTACTACAACAACTAATGTAATTGGAAAAAGCAGGCAATTTTTTCATGGCACAGTTAGAATAGAGACATAATCGGATTTAGGGTTAAACTGCCGGTTAGTTGTTGTGCAAGGTAACCAAATGGCATTCCTTTCATTTCTTCATCTCTGTATTTTATAAACATTTGTAACTTCAGTGCCTGTAGTTAATGCAAAGGCAGGCACATCTGCAAGATTTTTAAACCTGGTTTAACCAATTTTGAAGTCGATGTGGAACAAAGCATCCCAACAAGGTATAGTGTTTTCATAGCTTTAAACTAGGAACAACACAGCAAGCTTATTCCTACAGTCCGTAGGTTACAAAATGCATACAATAGATGTAATCCAAATACAGAAGTAGAAATAGGTCAGAAAAGAGTGATGTGTGAGGGGGTGTGAGCCCTGTGGGTGTGCTGGGAGGGGACAGGGAGTGGGACAGAGCGCAGAGTGGTGTGGTGGACTCAGCTGTTTTGTGGTGTCTGCACGGCTTGTGTGTAGTTTAAAGTGGCATGGAGGGAGGCCAAGTGTGCCACGAGTTGGTGGCCAAATTCTGTGAGGCACTTCAACGTTTTAAAGCGCTCCATTCAACATTTCATTCCCGGGTTTCTCCTGCTGATGGGAGGAAAATGTTGTTGTCGTCAGGCGTAGCAGTGGAAGCATGAACAGAAAGAGCTGTGGGAAGAAGTGTGTGTGCCACAGGGTATTTCCTTCTCCTTTCACTGCGAAACTGAAAACAAGCAGGGAAGAACTAGCGGGAAACCACAAAACCACGTGAAAATGGGACGGAGAAACCGTGCTCCCCACGTGCCAGCCGGGGGGGCAGGAGGGTGCTGCGGCTGCTGGAGCACCGCTGGGTGGCAAATGCTTCCAAAACTTCTGATGTCCTCAAGTGTTTTGGTCATCAGCATGACAGAGTGTTATGACAGTTATTAATAAAATACACATGTACAGTGTCAGATGTTGTACATCTCTCAGTAGTTAAAAATTACTGCCGTGTGATTGTTATCTTTAAAGCTGAAGTTACACTTGCTTTATAACCCACAGCTACGTGGTTGCTACAAAATACTTTAAGGCATGTTCACACATATATATATTTTTAAGGTGCTATTTTACAAAGGAGTTCATTTTCCTAAGTCCTCCTGATGACAACAATGTGAAAAGAATTAATTAAAGAATTTATTTTCCAAAGCATAGATGGTGTGTTTTACCTCACTGCCCATATTTTCTAATGGATGATTAGTTACCAACATGTCTAGTCTGTTTAGAAAGGGATCAATTTACAGGAATTACAAACCTCAGCATAGGTGAATTTTACGTTTCTTCCACGACGTCAGAGTTTTTCTGTTTGCAATCCTTAGACAGCTTATTTTCATAGTTAAACATGCCGCATTGCAAAAGATGAGTATGGTTTCCTCTTGCCTGGAAGGGAGCAGTGCTCTTAAGCTTAGTGGTTAGAGAAGAATTTTTCCTTAGAAGTGGCTTGAGTCGTAAGAGAAATGAGTTGCTCTGAGAACGGGATTTCCCAAGACTACCTTTGGGGTACAGAGAAGATTAAAAAGGGAAATACTATTTGCATGTGACCACAGATCAGCATATCAAGCCTTGTGTAAGAATTCGATCTTAACCTTAAAAACCACACTGTAATGTTTTTAGCTGTTATTTTATCAAAAACTTTTGCAGGTAAACTGCATTGTAATAGTGCCATTCTTTTATCTGTAAATCACAGCAATCTTGGGTTGTAATAAAATGAAGTTTTTTTGTATTTTTTCAGCTTGAATACTTGGCAAGTCTTGATGAGTTTTCAATAGCTGGCAGACTGTGGGCTCCCCCAAAAATATCAGGGTTCATTCAGGAGATGCGACTCCGAGGGTCCTGAGCACTGTCGGGGACAATAAATGTCCTGAAGAGGCAGTGCCAGCATCCTCCACCTGTTTGCACAAGGCACTTTTGGAGCACACACCTGAATTTCAGTGTGAGAAGGAGTGTATCCTTGTGACAAGAGCAGCGGGCATAACAACAATGCAGCAAAGCAGGGTGGGGAATAGCTGAACTTTGAGAGTGTTGCATCTGTTCCCGAGAGTGTGCCTGAAGTTCAGAGTCACCCTGAAGGATTTACCCGACAGTGTAATCAGTAACAGTAGTTGAGCTTTATGAGTTTCTCAGTGGCACCGTTGGCAAGCAAAGTCCCCTTGTCATACAACAGAGAAGTGAGTTCGCCACAGTTCAATGTCCTGATTAATACCACAAAACTTTCTGGGTGTTGGTTTGGTAACACTGTTTTCAGAGAGCTTTGAAAGTGTTTCATGGGGAGGTTATATCAACATGAGTGGCACTGTACTGTATTTACCTGTGAGATGGACTTATTTCCTTTCTTTTCCCCATTTCTGTGTAAAAGAACAAGTGTTAGCAGTTTATTCCCAACTAGCAGCACTAGATACATGTAAAGGTATGTATATAAGATTTTCTTCTAAAACCAGGGGATTGGCTCTTGGATAAGCACAGTAGGTGTTTTACTGGGGCTGTTGCCAGTTTGGTTTTAGTGGTGATGATCTCTCCATGCTTTAACTTCTATAGGAATGCATAATGTATACGGAGTGAATCCTGAGGCTGCCTGACTGGTGGTTGTGTGGGTGCACTAAGGTTTGGTTGGAACAATAATCTAGATTAAAACAGGGATGGGCAAGAGCCAGACTGGCACTGCACCTTTACTTATTCTAAGCAATATATAATGTCAATAGGGCTGTGCTTTCATAGTCGTAGTTTGACAAAGTGCCAAAGATTTGAGACAAAGAGGAAATGCAAGGGAATTCCAAGAGCTGCTGTAGTGAACTTTACTCCAAATAAAGTGACATATTTGAAAAATGGAGGCAAAATATTACTAAACGGTCCTTGTTGAGCTGAGTTGATTTTCATACCAGCAGACATACTGCATCTTTTTCTCCTTGTGGCTGCATGCAAAGTGGGAAAGCCTTTGAATGGACCCCCTAAAGGCTGTGCACTGCAGAAGCTTGGGCAGCACAGCTTTGTTGTGCTGCTCAGACTCATAAAGCCAGCTGGAGGGACCCATCACTCAAAATTAAGTAGTGAAACAAACACACCTCCCCACACCCTTAACTGGTGTGGAAGGAAAAGAAAGGGACCTAGACCTTATGTTTAGAAGCACTGTGAAGGGCAAGTTATGCAAAAAAACCCAGATTTCTAGGTTGTATTTGCCTCATGTTTGAATAGTTACGGTTTGTTTTTCTTTCTTCTGCACTGGAAATAATTGGGACCAGATACAGGCAAACTGAGCATCCAGACTTTGCACATCAATAATGTGGGGTTTATCTGCCCCTTTGCCTCACCACAAACTTCACCAAACTGTAGTCTGTCCCCTTGTATTTACATGGTGAATTGATTTGTAAATAAATGAGCTTCACAAAAATAAATGTTTCTTCATCTGTTTTGTAGTTGAGGTTACAGAGGCCATGAAGTTGAATGACAGCCAAAATACACAGCAAATCAATATCTGGGTGGGATCTGTGGGACTCTTCCAGAGGGACTTTCACAGACCTTCTCTGTAGTTAGGTTAGAATATGAATCCTTGGAAAAAGCTGAGAAAATAATTTTGCACGAAAATAATCTGTGGAGATACAGTCCTCAGAATTATTTTCAAGTTCTTGCGGAAAAATCCTTCTGTCACTGGAGTGACTTTTTGTTCTAAGTTCCTTTTGCCCAGCTCAGTGCCCTTAATTGCAGTTCGATGACACACTTAAAAAAAAAAGAGACACGGTTGGTCTCTGATGTCATGCACCACTGGATCCTCCTTCCTGAATTCTAGGTGTGTAGGAGTTGTCAATATTATATAACATTGATTGCTTACATGTAAATTTGCTGATAGCCAGAGAGGGAAATAGATTTAGAAGCAGTCCCAACCCTTAAAGAAACCACCCTACCTACTGAAGTCACTCAATAGGAGGAGTCATGATTTGCAGAAGCTTGACAGCAGACTTTCTGCTTTCAGTTGTGCTGGAAATCTAGCATAAGGAAACACTCCATCAGCCACTTGTCTGTGGATATTACATACTGCTTTTCTCCATTTCCACATGCTGAAACTGTGTTTCTTCATCTGTTTGATATACTGGGTGAAATCAGGTAAGAACCATTAACTTGTTTGAGATGTTAAAATTTGGCTTAAATCAAACATTAAAAAAAAAAGAAAAAAAGAATATTCTTTCATTTAAGTTGGCCAAAAAATAAGATTAAACCTTTTGAATTATGCCTAATGGAGCAGATGATTAGTAAAGAGAATTTAATCGCTTTGAAACGTAGGTTTGCGCTTTAAAGTAAATAGAACAAATCCTGATACTTTATCTCTGCACTTTGGCCAGAGAAACACTCAGGTATGCACTTTGTACGAAGCAGACGTAACTGTGAAATAGTCTTAATATCCTAATGTGAGTTCATTGTTTGTTGTTGATTTGACAGGTGGACAGGTTTTCAAGTCATGTGTTACGCGTTTAAGTAGTAAAATTTAGTTACATAAAAGACAATGTGCACTTAAGATTTTCCCCTTTTCAACTCCAGAAGATACTTAAAATGCTTACAAACGTAGACAAGAATGGTAAATTATCTATTAACTTAAATTGCATGTGTAACAGCCCAATGCCTACGTGGGTGTTCTGACTGTACAGAAAGCAGTGAGTGCCCCAACAAGTGTTCACAAAGGGCAGCTGGATATTCTTTTCAGTAGTCAGTCAGAAATAAGAGTTTGAAAACCTTCCCCAATGACTCTCGCTAAACAATTCAAAGTATCCAAAATATAAAACTAGTACTTATCTGATTCTACAATAAAGATACCATATTTTCCTTTTTTCTCTCTATTTACTTTTCAAGTAGTAACTTCTGTCATTTCACCGCCATAAGTAAATAAGTTGCTTCCCTGTGACATTTGGCAGCTAGTAAATAGGTTTTTTCAGTTGAAATAATTTCCTTGTGATAGATTTCTCACTGCCATGGACCACACTGTGTCTGGATTATCTCTCTGTCATTTCACTGGCTTTAGAAGAAATAATTTTTATTTTTACCAATCAAGTGATAAAAAAATCAAAGTATTTAAATGCACATAATGCAATATCTTAGCATAAGACTTTTTTATGTTGGATGTGAAGGGGTAAATTACAAGTATCAGTGATTAATGTAATTAAGGACATTAAGCAAAATGGAAAGAGTTTTGTATTGTACCTTTGAATCTGAGTAGCAAAACTGTAACCAAGTGGTTGTTTTTTATTTCAGCTTTGTAGATTACTTTACTGTAATAGAATTTATATTCTAGTTTTATAATCTTATATAATTATATGAAAACTTGAGAGCAAATGTGTCACATCTTATTAACACCTCAGTATCATGTCACATGTATGACATTTTTACCAGGTTCTTGATTATTATTTTCATTAAATTCAAGGCCGCTGCAGCTGAACAGACCTGTTTCAAAAATTCTTCTTGCATAAATCCAAGCCATTAAATGAATTGCCTTCATGTATCACTAGTTAATTAATACCCTGTCTAGTAATCTCAGCAAAAGCTACTAAAATTGTTCAATGTCTAAATGAAGAGAATAGTGGTATTTATTTTGAAATATAACTAATTGTACCTTTTCTCACACCTAATATTTGCACTTTTTGTCATAAGGTGATGATAGGCATGAAACTTTTGTCTGGTTGATTTGAGACAAGCACTTGAGGCTATTTTTAATACTCTATAACTTCAAGCCTGCTCTGGTTTGCGTGTAGCCATTATTTTTTGTTATATCCAGTCCAGAGGTAACCAATCTAGTCATTGTAGACACACGGTTTGGTGTTAGAGGTGATGGGTCTAGTTCCCTAAATTGGTGTATTAGTGTCTTTTGTGTCTTTGCTGCATCTTTACTGCACTTTAAGTGCCATAATTCACATTGTTTAGTTTTCCTTCGATCTGAACTACAGTATTGAACGCATTTGTCAGATACCTTGTGAGCCACCTGCACTTGCCCTTCACAGTTTTATAAACTGGTGCTGGCTCGCTGTCCATCTCAGATGTGGTGGATTTGGTTCTGCCTGCTGTGTGCTTGCTGGGTAAAGGCAAAGAGCTAGAACTTATGACTCAAAAATTCTGAGAAATTCAGGTTACTTCTTAAATTATTTTTTTTAAGGAACTGAGTAGGTACTAGTTCTCTTCTGACTTTCACTTCTTAGAAGTTGCCTCGTTTTACAAGCATTTTAATGACAGAAAAATTGAGAAAGGTGCCATGAAGTGTCAGACAGACAAAAGCCTTATCTAGCCCAATAGAAGTCAGGAGATGGGCCCAGATTTCCTTGGCCAAAAACCAGGTAACACCATAATGAAAATGAAGAGGCCTTACAGAACTGTGATAGGAATCAGTGACCTCAGCAGCCAAAGGATACTTTTTAAAGGGTTAACTTTTGATGTTGATCACCAGACAGGGGAAAAATTAAGTCTTTTTATACTCTTTTGAAAATATCCGTCCTCTTGTTGACTGAACTACAGCTTAACCTTGTACACCCCAACTGTCCCAGTAGAGACAGAAATGATAAATACTACGGTTTGTCTTGTGCCATTATGTACACTGACCTTAGATTCTTATCTTTTCAAACTCAGAACGAGATTCTCTGTTTCTTCTTCCTTTGTTTCTTGGTAATGGTGCCTTTATAGTGTTCCAAAACAAGGAAAGGGTTGTGGTTCATCCCCACATTGTCAGGCAGCTGTCTCTTACTGATTGATCAAATGAGTAAGGTCTAAGGATTGGCAGCTCTGTCACTCTGGCCCAAAGAGGAAGAAACAACCACATCAGTCTTCCTGTTTATACAACACACACTAGTTGTGAAAAAATTCTGAGAACCTGAATTTGATGGTGGAGTAAATGATCTTATCAACACTGACAATTAATTTGTCTCTATACAGAGAAAATTATTGTTCGGATATTTCAGCTGCTCTAACTCATCAAATGACTTTAACATTTTCATCTTTTTCAGATGAGGAGAAAAATTGTCCCGAATTTACAGATCTTAATATAGGCAATGCTTTGTCTGGAACTGAACTGCAAGTGCAGCTACTCCTATACACCAGGGAAAACAAAAATTGTTCTGAGAGACTCATTGAGCACAATGTTACTTCATCAGAGTACCTTAATACAACCAAGAAAATTGTCTTTGTTATTCATGGCTTCAGACCCACAGGGTCTCCTCCAGCATGGCTAGGTGACATGAAGGAGCTTTTACTGTCTTCAGAGGATATTAATCTCATTATAGTTGATTGGAATCGTGGTGCTACTACTGTGAATTACCTGACTGCTGTTGAAAACTGCAGAAAAGTGGCAGAAATACTGAAGAACTATATTGACCAGATGCTGGTAAGGCAGAGCATTTCATCTGTTCTGAGCAAGTTTAAAGAGCATAGTTTGAGCGGGAGTGGATATTTAAAATATGTCTGAAAAGAAGCTCAGTGAACACTATCAAATGGCATTTCTTTATAGAAGTATTTATTGAATTTACGTGCAGTTATTACCGCATATCTGGAACTTCACCTGTGTCCTTATTTCCCTTTCACTGAAATGTGTCTGAGAGTGCACCTGATTTCTTTAGCCAGGTGGAATTTTTAGGTCTTCTAGAGAGAGTGAGCGCACCAGTGGGGAGGGGAAGGGAGAGATGTTCCAATAGTATGCAGCATTCAAATTTTACAAAGGCATTTCACTACTCTTTGTACTATTAATTAAATTTAATCTAAATGAAAAAGAAATCATTGACAGAGATAGAAATATTAACTCCAAAATTGTATAAACTTCTTGATTCTAGAGGGAGTTGTGGAAACGACAGTTGATATCAGTTCTCAACTGAACTTTTGATTTTTAACTTGATCAAATGAACAAAATATTGTCATCTCACTTATGCTGTCACTTTCCATTTCTTCTGTTCTCAACACTTCTTTTCTCAGCCTTTCTCAGAAATTTTGAATGCTGTGCACTAAGAAAAGATTCATGTGAAATTTGAGGAAATCACCCAACATTTTGAAAAAGGCTGAGGTGAAAAAAACAGAAAGCCTATTAGAATCTGTCCTCTGGGACTAGATAGAGTGATAACAATTTCTAATTATGCCATTAATTTCATTGATATGGAATTAAAAATAAATTTTAAAAAATTAAGATAGGACTGTGAGAACAGTCTCCAATCCAGAGTTGGTTAAAAAGGTGTATTTTAGAAATTTCTTGATACAGATGTCTGGTTAATTGCCAGATCTGCCTGGTAAAACAATGATAGCATGTGTGAGCCATCAGAGCGGTGGGCATGAGGGTATGTAGAGTCCCACATCTACCACTTACATGCTGTTGGGAGGCCTTTGTTAATTCATTTCAAGACATATTAATATGTCAGATCCCATGTGTCTTCCTATCATTTTACAGGAATTCCTACAGGTCTGCTGGTACTGTTTCAGAGTACTTCAGTAGATTTTGGTTTTTGGGGTTTTTTTAGTAATGCCTGCTTTGTAGAGTGGGTATTTTGAGGTGTGCATCTGGCACCATTATTAAGCAGTTATGTGGCATAAGTCTCTGTTAATGATATTATGTTCTAAATTTATTTTATTAGAAGGGTAAAATATGGGAAGATTTTTTTTCCTAGTTCATAGTTTTGGTTCATCTTTGTTGTATCTGATAATTGTCTTCCTCTTCCCTGCCCTGCTCCCCTTCTAACTAGTGTGACGTTGCAGGAGAAATGTGACTCAAGCTTCCTTTTTACATTTTACTAGTTAAAGAATTTCACAATTACTACACTTTAACTAATACAGAACTGCATACTGAAAAGAACTTTGTAATTTCCATTTGTCTTTACAGTTAGAACATTAGAAATATAACTGAGAGTAGCAACAAAAGTGAAAACTAAATCAGTCCACTAATTTCTGTCCAGTTAACTGTGTGGGGTTGTGACTTTGGTGGTTTTTTTCCCCTGATAGGAGCATGGAGCTTCTCTTGACTCTATGCATATGATTGGAGTTAGTCTTGGGGCTCATCTAGCTGGTTTTGTTGGCCAGAAGTATAATGGCAAACTTGGCAGAATTACAGGTAAGACGTTTTTAATCCCAATGCACATATTCTGTTGTACATTGTATTGCCATAGCTGCAAATCACATAGATGCTAGCCCTGGAATACTGCCACGTGAGAGCTGACTATTCAATAACATACATGAGGAAAAACTTATCCCTGGTAAAAGTTCAGGAAACTGTGAAAGTCTGCCTTCAGGCCATAAATTACAGATTAATTTTTCCAGCCTGTTTACCTCTAGTCTCTCAAATGAAAACTGTGTGCTGCCTATAAATGCCACTTAAGTTAAATGATATGCTACCTGAGCTTCTGAGTAGTTGTGTTCTGGTGATGAGAGCAGTTTGCATTGTGCATATCATTTTTATGAAGTGCATAGTAGGTATGGTATTTTCTGGGGAAAAGGACAAAATTCCCCTTATTTTGTTCCTAATGCTGTTGGCTTATATTCACCTGGATAAATGAGAGATGAGCACAACTAACTAGGAAAAGAGAGAAATTCACAGATATGGTTGTTAGTGTTGTCATAGGAACCCTTGCTTTGCTTAGCAAGTTGAAGAGAAGAATTGTGCTGGTTTTTATTTTTACTGTTATGCCTGGAAAATGAAGAGTCATTGCTGAAGAATGCTGAAACGTTGGTCTTTAATATACCTGTAGAAACGGAGCCCAGGATTTATAATGCCACTGTTGTTTCCATTTAGGTCTTGATCCAGCAGGCCCTTCATTCACTCGTGAGCCACCAGAGAGGAGACTGGATCGTACTGATGCACAGTTTGTAGATGTAATCCATTCAGATGCTGATGGTAATGGATAGCCTCAACTTTCCTTTTTCAGCTAGAGGAAAGGCAGGAAAGCAAAAGAGAAGGGATAAACTGTTTTCAATAACATCCAAATAGTGCTGCAGAAGTGTATTTTTTGTTACCATTAACATTCTTTTGCTGTGTGTATGAACATAGAGGTTGTAAGCGTGGGATTATCACTGAATTAATCCCCTCTGAGACAGCCAGGTTCAGCTGCATTACAGTAGTAAACTACAGAGCCACTGCTTCAAATTCTAAATCACATTACTGTAAGGTTAAAGTCAAGAACATTGTAATGACTGCTTTATCCATGCTTTAATCTGGTTTCATTTTTTCCTCAAAACCTTAAGTAAACCTTTCCAATCTACCATACTTGGCTCACTATTTGTGTAGTTTCATATCAGTTTCTTTAATAATATTAAAAATTAAGCATTTTACTATACAAATTTAAATGCGAAGTTGTAAAATAGCAGTTTTTGTAATATCCAAGTTATCTGAATAAGGATAATGCTTAGTAAAAGGGAAGGTAGGTCAGATTGAGTTAAATCTTACTCATGGAATCTTTCTTACTTTTATAGGACAGATGCAGATTTTTCCACTTTGTTATACTGCTTATATTTATGTACTTCAGAATCCAATTCCTTGCAAAAACACAGAAAAGCTTACTCTAATAAAAATTGCATTGGGAAGAAATTTTTGTTGCTGAAGAGAACATGAATTTAATAATTTCTTTGTGTAAATAATGTATCAGCAACAGCTGCTTCTGTCCCATCCCTTTTGTGGCAGTAGGAATCTTAAAAAAAATTGTACACATTTGTGTGCAACATTTTACAAATGTATAATTTTTCTTAAAGAGAAGAAAACCCTTGGATTTTAACTCAGAATATGACTTTGATTTACTGAAATAAAGAGTGATATAATCACAAAAATTTTCTTTAAACCTCCATGTTACTTTGTAATGATGATTAGTTGACTTCATAGTTCTGTTCATGGTTTTTTGATTCATGTTTTTACTTCAGTCCTAGGTTTCAAGAAACCTTTAGGAACTATTGATTTCTATCCAAATGGAGGAACGGATCAGCCTGGTTGTCCACAAACAGTTTTCGGTGGTAAATAAAAATGTGTCTAATTAATGAGAAGAGCTTAAGATCAAATCAAAAAGAGTTAAATTGAATTGAAAGCACACTGCACATATTTGGAAATACGGGAGCTGAGACCATTGTAATCTTTCTTTTTATTCCGACTAAACAAATGAGAAATAACAAAGACATTTTACATTGTTTTTTGAAATATGAATCTTCATGGAGGCATACATATTCCACCGTATCATTAATATTGGTAGGGTGGAATTATATTGTTATATTATACACACAATCTGCATATACTGATCATAAGTTTGATATGACTTAGCCGACTATATCTTACTTGTAAAACCCTGTAGACTTTTATTTGTATCCGTAATAATCAAAATAGTCTCCAAGTTCTTCTTGTGTGTGTGCATCCCCTCTTTACACCAGAGAGTAAAAGCACACCTAACTAAGAATGACTTGGGTAAATGGGATTACGTGAGTAGGAAAGGTGAGTGGCAACAGCAGCAGCAGCAGCAGTAAATTCTGGGCAGGCTGAGCACTAGCTGAGCTGGGCAAGGGTTTCCTGGATTCAGGGAAACCCAAGTACCAGATGAGAGACCCTTTAGGAACTGGACAGGTCCCAGCGGCTCTCACAAACTGCACTAGTGTCAGGACAAGGGGCAATGGTTTCAAACTGAAAGAGGGAAGGTTTAAATTAGATATTAGGAAGAAATTTTTCACTCAGAGACTGGTAAAGCATTGGCACGTGTTGCCCAGATAAGTTGTGGATGCCCCATCCCTAGAAGTGTCCAAGGCCAGGTTGGACGGGGCTTGGAGCAACCTCATCTAGTAAAAGGTGTCCCTGCCCAGGGCAAGGAGGTTGGAACTAGATGATTTTTAACGTCCCTTCCAAGACAAATTCTATGACTCTATTTTACAACACATATTCTTTTTAAATTTATTTTTTCTTTCCTGAAGGATTCAAGTTTTTTAAGTGTGACCATCAAAGATCTGTCTTCCTCTTCTTATCATCTTTGAAAAAAAAATGTGACATAATAACATATCCTTGTGTGTCTTACTTGGAATACAAGAGAGGAAAATGTGTTGATTGTGATGCTTTCCAGCCGATGTCCTGTCCAGTACTGGGTAAGTGCTACAATATCTGCTCTGGGCTGGATAAGATTTTTTGGGAAATCCAGACTAGCTCTTCCTGGGGCTTTTCCAGTGATCTGTAGTATCATGTAGAGCCTGATCACGTCCAGAGCTGCCTACAGTTGAGGCAGTGTAAAGTTCATGGCCTTGTCTACTTTATAGGTATCTCTGTTAGGCACAGGTGCTGAATGTTCCTCATCTTTGATCAGTATGCTCTCCAGACTGAAATGGATTCACACTAATTCTCCTCTCTACAGAGAGATTGATTCTACTTCATTCGTCACTTCAGGCTTCCAAAGTGTATTATGATCCCTAGAGTGCCTGTGGGTTTTACTTAGGAATAATAATGTTTATAGCAACCTTAGGATTTCTGTGACTCTTTTGGAATCAAGTTCTAATTTGGAAGCAGTTTTAGTTGTTTGGGGTTTTGTTGCTCTGTGAGAGGATCTGGGGACAGTTTGAAAAGAGCTACAATAGTGTGAGCATTTTCTAGTTGGCAGGGTTTTCTTAAGAATAAAATTTTAAAAATACTTAATTAGAAGTAACTTTCAATTCGTACTTTGTCTTTTTTAACATCATTACACTAGCATGCACACCCTGTATTAGTTAAATGGGGTTCAAAGAAAAAGCATAAATAAATCTATTTGCTATTTTGTAATAAAACCCAACCATAACAGGACCTTATAATAGGGCAGAAAGACTTCAGGACTTCCTCAGAATGGTTATGAACCATGCTCAATGCACTTACACAGAATACCCAAGCCGGAGGTGGAGAAATACTTCATCAGTCAGCTGCCAACTTTTTTGGTTTGGTTTGGGTTTTTTCTCTCTTTTTTTCTCTTTAACTACTGTAAAAAACCTATGGGCAAATGACAAGCAGCTGAATTTGGGAACTGAGAGGAGAAGCAGCATCCTTCTACTGCAGTCTTTCCTGCGTGGTGCCATGGAGTGGCATATCTGCAGTCTGGGACTAACCCTTCATGTCCAGTCTAGGCAGAGAAATCAAGAGGTAGAGAAGAGGATCATCCATTCCAGAGAGAAGGACTGTTATCAAGCCCCTGAGACAACAAGCACAGAATTGTATAAATTTCTTTCTACATTAAATCCATAAGTTTAGGAGGTTTACAGACTATCTAACATTTTATGAAATAATATCTACAGTTATAGACTAAATGGTTTCAAAATATTTACTTTATTGACTTGAAAAAGAAAAGGTGTTCTGTGACTGTTCTCTGCAAATATATGGGCTACTTTTTCTGGATTTGTTTTTATTAGCACTAGTTTTTGGAGTTAGTACACTAGAATAAATAGAAAACTACTACCAAACAACAATTTTAGTGATTCTAGTATATTAGATGAATTAACTACTTGCATACTACATTTTATTATACTTGGATGATTCCCAGATTTTCCAAGTCAATTTTCTTTCTGAGAGAACATTTAAGAAAATTAAAGCCAAATTTTTCATTTTGGGTGAGATTCTTTTGTGTAATTATATGTGTACCATGATTTTGCTGACATGAATAATTTAAATGTTCGATTTCAGGTTATCATGCTGACAGATGGAAAAAATGGTTGATAGGAAATAGTTCACCATTGCAAGCTTATTTTGATACCTCAGACCAAGATCCATTCTGCAGTGAGTGACTGAATACACACGTAAAAACCTCTTTACAAAAAGTTGTGGCTGTTGTTTGTTAGCTGATCTGGAGGGAAAGCATGTTAGAAGTGGAAAGTTAGTGTATAAAAGAAACATTAGCTAGGGGTCAATTCACAGACTGGAGGAAGAAGAAAAAGAAGGATTGTGGCAGAAGAGTAAATAACACTACAGGAACTGAGAATGAAATGTGACTTTAATGGGACAAACTGACAAAAGGAAGAAGGAAGCCAGAAAATGAGAATCAACTGACAGGGAGAAAGCTGGTCAGAGAGAACCTCCTTAGGCGGGATCAGTGCTGCCATGTTCAGAGAGCAGAAATAGAAGTGAGACTGCCTTGGGTGGGGGTCAAAAAAGGGACCCCTCTGTGTTCCACCCAAGGAGGAGATCACCCTATAGTCAACTAAAGGCTCTCCATGGCTCCTCAGGAGTAAAACAGTAGAGGGAAAACTTAGCTCATCAGCTTCATGGTTATATTATGTGGGAATGAACTCTCATGGCATTGGCTTCAGCTGCAAGAGTTTAGATATCCACCTATCCATGTAGAGGTCCAGTTTAGATTCTCAATCAATTTCTGTTTGCATTAAAAGACTTTACCACCATAAGCAAGTGTTACCATACACTTCTAAATGGCTGTGCTTAAGGTCCTTTGATTTGGGGACTGGGGATAGGCTTACAAGGAATTCATGTGAAATTAGGTTTTGCCATTAGCTTTTTCCATCATCTTGGGAAATTTTGTGACCAGGAACAAATGGTGTTATTCATGCTTACTTATGGCACTGTTTCGTCTAAGGATCTAGGACAGGTGAACAAAGATGTGATGGATTTTACATAAAAATTTTTACATAAAATTTGCATAAAGTAACTCCTGTTCTGTGTGTCTCTCCGTTCAACCCAAACCTGTTGCTACTGTTCTCCCCTGCTCCTGTCTGCTTGGGCTTTGCTCTCAGGGCTGCACGGGCTGCTGGGTCTGTCTCCTCTTTCATTCTACCAGCAGAAAAATACAGCTTGGTTTCACTCTTACACATATTAAAATCTGGGCATTCATCAGAAATCTAACCAGGCAGAATCCTGGTGACGGAAAGAATGAGCACACTGTGAAAGGAAAAGATTATGTATTAGTATTCTGGGATGGAGGTGGTAGAAGGGAGGACGGGGGGGGAGAAATATTATCAGACATAGGAGGAGGCACGTGGAACAAAATGAGAATTATTGCAATGACAGCATAAATATCAGGGAAAACAGGCAAAGTCAGGAAGTAAAATTAGTCTACAAAACCAGTCTGAAAATTGATAAATTAAAGCCTAAGAATTACCCTAGATAATTGGAAACCCGAGGAAATAGAATAAACAAGATGTCTTGAAAAGAAGTGCAACAGTAAACCTGAACAGGACAAGATTTTCATACAAGGTGAAGCTTGGTCTTTCAGAAGAGAATATTAAAAAGCAACATGCCAAAAAAAAAAAAAAAGAAAAAAAGAAGTCTTAACTGGTGTCTTTAGTGCGGGAGCAGTAAAGGTGTATTTCCATAGCACAGTTACAGTATTGGTGACTGTCAAAGAAGTGTGGCTGAAGGCCAGGTCAGGGTTTCTGAGGGCACAGTGGAGCAGGTCAGCTTTGTCCCACATACCCAGTCTGCTTTCCTTGGCCGTGGTCCTTCCAGAGCAGGGGGCACTGGGGATGGAGTGTAAGAAAGCTCCAGAGATTCTTCTCCTCTTCCTCAGGCTTCCCCAGGCAGTTTTTCCAGTATCCGCCTAGACGTTTAGGCAGGTTGACTTCTCTGAAGGAAGGCTGTTTGGAGGACCGATCCTGCCAAGCAAGGCATGGGAATCTTGTCTCTCTTCAGCTTTTGCCTCCTGATTAATGAGCTCACCCAACTCACTGCCCACTTTGCCTGTACACAAAGCTTCTGCCAATGCTGTTCTTCACCTCTCCCTGCTGATGTACCTCAGCTCTTTTCTGAGCATGTAGTTTTTGTGGGTAACATGACAGTGTTGCTACACTGATAGCTCAAATATCCCCCATTTGTCAAAACCTGAGGGTGCTTGTTAGGGCTTGATTTTGTGGCTTTTTCCATGGGCAGGTCAAACTCTTCAAGTTAATTCTGGTGATAGTTTAGGATGCACATCCTGTCCATGTAAGAACTGGAGGAAACGAGGCACTAATTATACAGAAATCCAAGTAGCCATTTGGTAGAGCCTTGTTTTTGCCAATTGCTTTTTTATTCTCCAATAGCTTTTTTATTCTCCCTTGAACGGGTAGCTTAAAAGTAAATATTTGCTATTCCTATCATCAGCCAGTGAATACTATTAACAGGGTGATAATAACAACTGTATCATGTTGAAGTCATTCTTTGACTTTCATGACTTTCTCTTTCTTTTTGAAGTGTACACCTACTTACTGGACATTACTACCTGGAATAAAAGCACTAGGAGGGGTTTTATTCAAGTTAAAATAACAGACTACGATGGAAACACAGTAGAATCAGAGATGAATAGGTAAGTTGTGCTTTGTGTTTAAACCTTTTTTTATCACTCTATAGGACTAATTTTCTTAGTTTCCTAAACCTTTGAACTTGTTAACTTGTAAGTTGACAAAGTATCACGAGGTGTTTAACACCTGGCCACGGCATCTTTTCCTGGATATGGCTTAGTGTGAGAGGTGATGCTCCTAACACTGAAATGATCCTTTCCTAGGACCTTGCATGGAAGTGGTTTGAATCCAGTTCTAGTTGTCCTTGTTCTGAATGCTCAAAGTCAATGTATCTTACAAGATTCCTGATCTTAAAAATAACGCCTAGCAACAATGAATATTACTCAAATAACAAAAGCCTAACTAGAAATAATATTTTTCTTTAGTGAAGCTTCAACGTTTCAGCAATATAAGAGAGTCAAAATTCTAACTGGATTTTACCAAGACATTGAAAAAATATCAAAAATTTCTTTGACCTTTTCTACGAATAATTTAATAGGACCAAAACACAAGCTTAGGATTCTCCAGATGAACCTGAAATCTCTTAACAATCCAGAAAGGTAAGTGTTTGTTATGTATTAAAGTTGGGTATCAACTAAACTTGTCAGGATATTTCCTCAGTAATGTGTTTTTCCCTATACTGATTTTTTAAATTGCATGTTCCTAAGTGCATGAATATTCTTCTAACCCTACTGATGATCAAATTTGTCACGTGGAAGAGCTGCTCTGTAAGTTAACACTTAGTGCACAGCACCCTTGTACATGTAGATGTCACACACGCTGCCTGTCCCTGCTGCTGCTGCTGTCTGCTCACAACGTGCTTTCAAGGACCAGCCTGACTTGCACCTGCATGGTTAACTTCTCCTTCATAAGATAAACCTTATTAAGCACTTTTCTGATTTTCCTTGTGTGTCTGTACACAGCTTTTCACACTCAGGTGTGAAGTGGAACTCTTCGGTTACTTGTGTGACTGGAATAGGTTTTTTGGTCTTGTTGCTGACCAGAACACAGTCTATGTCTGCTTACACATAAAATTAAGTCCTCTGCATTTCTTTTTGTAATTGAAGCTTTTATTAATTATTTCTGGTTTAAAATACTTCACCGGTATTACCATTTTTTATATTTGCATCTTGTGAAAATAACATATTACACTGAATAGGTAAGAAATATCCAGGAGTAGCAAGACTGTTTTATTTGAGAATTGTTAATTTATTTCTTACAATGGCAGATTCAAGAAAGTCAAGACTTAAAATAAAACCCTAAAAATGGCTATCAAATAAGTAATGAGTGAGAATAAAATTACAATACAAGAAAGTCTTCAGTCAGTACATTTTGTTAACTTGAAATATAACATTTAAGGCTTTCTGATGTGGTGTATAATAATAATCTAGTAAGAACTGGATATGATACTTTGTAAAAATTATGAAACCTTATTCAATTAATCTACTACTTTATATTTACAGAGAAAGGGAAGGTGATGGATGGGAGAGAGTTAGGAAGAAACAAAACACTCAATAATCAAAATAGTATCCCAGAATACAGATATATGTGACTTTATTAAATTGTTGGAGGTTGTACGTCTGTAGCTCTGAGGCAAACTGGCATGATTTTATTTAAAAGCATTTGGTGATGAGAGATAAGCCAAGTTCTAAATCACCTGGCAAATTTATTGATCAGATTAATGGTGATAAATCAGAAGATATATTTCATGTAGGCCTCTCAGCATTTGGGACTTTTTCAGATAATGATCTAGCGAATAAGAAAGGTCTTCACTGAACAGCACGTACTGGGCTTGAGTTTTCATTCCTGTTAATCTGACTCTTCTTTGTTTAAAAGTAAAATATACTTGATATCTTTAATATAGGATCCATTGAAGTTCTACATATGGAACTTTATCAGACTGCAGTCATATTGGCATGTTAGATACTTTTAGACAGTAATGAAAAATAGTGTATTGAATCAGAACATGAAGGCAATTTAAATGCAGATGTTACAATGCTATTGGTGGCATAATTACATAATTGCTCATTGTAATTATAACTACCTGTATTTACTTTAGTTTCATATAATTACAATGATTACTTGAATATAGGATGATCAACAAGAAACTACATTGAAAATATTTTAAATTATTCATAAGAAAATAATAGGTCAAAAAAACAAGGGGACAGGTGCAGGTATAAAAGGCAAATGGGATTCTCTGTGTCCCCAGATTTGGGTTAATAGCAAACAGTGGGAGTTTGGGCAATATCACAGATGACTGTCTGCTGGACTGGCCCACTATTCACACAGACGTTGTGTAAATTTGGAAGTGCTAAAAGATCCACATAATTTTTAGACTCTTCTGGACTCTGGGATAAACCATTCCTGCTCATCCATAAAACCAGAAAGCTTTGCTAACTTTTGCATGTCCAGATTTCAGCTATACCAAAAAGCTTATGAACCTGTCCATCAATTCAAACTCAACTGATGGGGAAGGGTAATGTCTCAAAGATACTTATCTACAGACACCTTTGGGTTTTTTAACCAAAACAAGAACAGTGATAATAAAAAAGACCTTATTAATACCTCCTTTTAACTAGAGAGTGTGGAATGCCCATGTGCTTTAGTAGACAGCAGAGAAACCACATGGGATGAGGGATTATAAAAGCCTCACCTAACAAAAACATTATTAGTGTTTTGCTCCTTGTTCAGGGCTTCTCCCCTGTAAGGCATTCCTGGTATTCAATAATCACAAGCCTAGATGGACTGCACTTCAAATGAGATACAATATGTTGGAAACCATATGCTTTTATTTCTCTAATTCATCGTTATGCTTTGTCTTGGTATTTTGTCCCCTGTGGCCAGATAAAAACAATACTACAAAAATAACATAATAGTAAACCATTAAATTCAAATCAAAACAAATTGTAGATGAAGAACTGGATGAGATTCTATTTCACTGTATGCCATGTCCCAGGCTGAGGCGAATTGTGAGTTCAGAGCAATACAGAAGATAATTTTAAATAAAATAAGTATCATAGCTTGTATGTCTTTAGAGGCACCATCAGAAGGTATAGCAGTCACTTGCTTGTTCAAACCAGCTCCCGCCGTACATCTATACTAGTTACTGAAGGGCCGAACTGTGACCTGCCTCTGCCCTAAAAGGCAGAGCATCTATGTCGACCTCAAAAAATGAGGTTTTGTGCATGTGTGGCTTCCTTTGTGACCTCTTTATGTGTTTGTGTAGTATTATGCAGTTCTGAGTTTTCTAGGTGTTTAGAAGATAAATTAGTCTCTTGCATTAAACTTTCTTACACATGCTGTCATTGCAAGGGAAGGAGAAAATATGATATTGTTTTCTATTTTCATCTCTGAAATGAGAGTAGAGAAACTTTTCTACCTAGGGAACTTCAAATAAATTATTTAGGCCCAGTGTTAACAGGAATTGTGCAGATTTTGTGCCATGGTGCTAAAGAGTTATTCTGAATGCAGATTAATAGCTGCAATGGATGAAATATTGCATATTTGTACTTAAGACTAGCATGATACACTTCTTATTCATGTCACTTCACACCATCCAGCTGATGTATGGTTGTTTTTCACAGTCTGGCAAAACTACCCTAGGGATGCATAAAATAGGGTAAACTCAGACAAGAAGACATTTCTTGTTCTGAGAACCGTCTCCAAGTGCTGGCAAATACTGGAGGCTTAATAATTCAAATACTCAAATATTTTTCTACTAATGTTGATTTTTGCTGTTGAGCAATGTTTTTTCCTTTTTCTACGTTTGTAGGATGCAGCTGTGCAGATACGATTTTATACTGGTGGAGAACAGTGAACTGACCTTCAAACCTATCCCTTGCTCTGAGGGAAGAGAGGGCTACATGAATAAAGAACAGCAACTACTAACTTAATTTCTCTTACAGCAGGGACATTTTGATGCTTCCTCAAGATAAAGACTGCAGTGAGAAAGGAAATGAGATAAGCTAGATTTATTTTCAAGTTTACCTGGTCATATGCGTTACTTGCTTTGAGTGCCTTAGGCTCATATTAATTGAACGTTCAGACATGTATGTGTTTGCGAAATTATTTGAATAAAGTAAATGTATCACAGTGGAAAACATGCAATGGTCTGTTCATCGTTATTTGTTAGCAGTGAAGCAACTACTGAATTAAATATGAATTATCTGCATAATCCTGGCACATTATTTGTCTTACATATATTTAATTATTTATAATTTGTAATGGCTTTTACATGGAAACATAATTATCCGTGTATACTGTACATGTGATCTACAGATCTAATACACAACGGTTTTGCTGTGCTGTGTTCACTGGATAAATTAATTCACATTTTCTCATTATATAATGTCAGTCTGACAACTGGAAAAAATATTTGTGAGTACATATGTAAATTTGCTATTTAGATCAGTTCTCTATGCTCACCGTAGATGAATGTTATTGCAACATTCCAATTTTTATTCTTTTTTTAATAAAAATTATGGACAGGGCAGGGTTGTTTCAGATATGAAGTAATTCTAAAATCTATTGTGAAGAGAATAACTTTTAGGTGAATAAATGCACTGATTTTTTTTTTTTAAGTTATTCTGTAGAGATGGTAGCTACATTACCATAGGTTTTCTCAGGTGATGTCTTACACAGCTTTATCATTTGATTGTATACTTCTTTGTTTCTTTCCTCTGAGGGAGTCATCAGGAGATACACAGAAAAAGACATTTGTAACCACTTATATGCATGTGTATGGTAGGGATGGGGTTTTTAATTTCTCCTCCTGTAGTGGGCTGACCCTGGCCGGACTCCATGGACTCATTAAATCCCTTTCTGCAACTAGGCAGAAGGGAGAGGGGTCATCCACCCACCACCTTTATGGGCAAAAAACAGACTCAAAGTGACATAATACCGAAATTTATTACTAACAGGATAAAAGCTAAGCTAAAGAGTGAGGAAAAAACAGTCTTAAAATACACACTTTCCCGCCAACCCTTCTTCTGTCCATGGGGGGTTGTAGTTGGTTGCAGTTGCTGCCGCTTGCAATGTGAGTTCCCCCACCCCTCGGGGTCACTCCTCCATGGGGTGCAGTAAAGGTTGAGTCCCTGCACCCCAATGGGCCTCCATGGGTTGCAGGGGGACATCCTGTTTCACCACGGTTTACAGGGGACCACAACTGAGTCCATCCCCTGCTCCGTGGGGTCCCTCCCACGGGAGACAGTCTTTAATAGACTTCTCCAATGTGAATCCACCCCTCGGCAGCAGCTCTTCCATATCTGCTGTTCCAAGGGCCACAGCTCTCATTCGGGTAAAACCTGCTCCAGCATGGGTTTGCCTTTCCACGGGTCCACAGGTCTCCTNAGTGTCATTGGCTCCCAGGGGACAGGGGAAGCTTCCAGTAGCTTCTAACAGAAATCCCCTCTGCAGCCCCCCCCCACTACAAAAAAAAAATAAAATTCAGCTACAGAAATCCAGGACACCTCCCTTCTGTTTTTTTTTTTAAACTGCTGTTAATCTGCTTGTTTCATTCTCCATGTTTTTGTCCAGGTTTGCCCTCATCAACTCTAGTTTTCCTTTAACAGGTCTCTGAGCCTCCTTTCTTTCATCACCTTGCCTCCAAATACCTGTATATAAACCTACATATGATATACTTATATCCCTTTAAAAAAGCACAGAGACCTGAAACTAAATTTCAAATCTCTGGAACTAGAATAGGTGTTCTAGTGGAACTGACATAGGTGTTCAAGTATAGAAGTGTA
>VWZG01000660.1:693281-708536 GCA_013396735.1 Grallaria varia | reverse complement strand
TTTGCCCTAAACTAAGACAGTACGAAAGGGATTATGCTAAAGATATTTCAAATAAGAACAGAATACATGATCAATGGGAAATACATTGCCACTTACTCTTAATTTTTTCTTTGTTATTTCAGATTTTAATAAAATGGAATGGCTACACAGTTTATGTCCAGCAAGGCTCAGGAAATCAGTGCTATTTTATGGTTTCCATTGCACCAGGACATGGGTGCAACTCATGGGTGGGAGTCACCTCAGACTTACCACATCGGTCAAAACCAGTTGTCACATAACCTAAGGCACAGAAATCAGCAGTCCAAAGATTAACAACCATCTTTCTTCAAAGCACAGACCCCAGAACAAACCTGCAATATGTAATTTCTTGATGAACCAACTCAAGAATGACTTTCTAGGCAACGGCACTAGCAAAATTACACTGTAACCAGAACACACAAAATTACTTTCTCCGTTATCTGAACGAAACCTACAAACTTCCTCATCTATTTCTACTGCAAAGACAGCAACCTTAGCCCTTCACCAAACCACCCCGATACAGTCCTGCTCTAAGATCAGCTCCCTAGGCACTACAACAGATGGGCAAAATACATCACCTTGCTACCACAAGCAAAGAGCCCACAGCCCAATACACTCAACTACATAAAAACAACAACTTTATCGCTTCTACTCTGAGTAGAGCCACTCGTGACACTCTAAGCAGCCTAAGGATACTGCAAATACCCCCAGCAGGAAAATAACTGCACAGTAACTGCCTGCAGCACAGAATTTCTGCCTCACATCCTTCCTGCAAATGTGTCAAAGTATCCCATGGTAAAAACTATACAGGGTAAACGGCATCAAAGAACAACCAATACGTAATCGGAAAGAGGAAAAATTTAAGATATGTTTTCCAAACCTTGTTCTTATGACTTTTTCAGCCTTACCTAACTCATTAACAGTAGCAAATCTTGCAAGAATTAACCATCTACGTTGTCACAATAATTGCTATAAATACCTCCCAACACAGATTAATATTTCTCATTTTCCATATGAGCAGATGCAAAAACTGATCTCATGGAGACCATAAAGTAAAACCCCCAACAAATGCAGAGCAGAACGCACTCATGAACTTGCGCAAATGAATACAGAAACAGACAGTTGCCAGTAGAACATAAGTACGTACCATCACAGTCAAAAAGATATTGACCAACAAAAATGGTGAAATCCTCCTCTCATAGTTCTGTACTTGTCAACAGAAAAACTGTCAATTGTGTTAACCATGTCAGATGAAAACATCACTGTAATGAAGAATCTATATCCCTGGCACAGAATACGCTCCTCTGTTCACGAAACGAAAGTAATCCTAAAGAGAAATAAATTAATCTACAATTTGGATGAAAAAGCAACAAATGAGCCTGCCAAAAGTTTTCTTTTAGCATAGCAGATCTAACCTACAACTTTTGCCTTTGCAACAAGGAGAATCACCAACTCAATGGAGCTGGTCACAGGTCTTTAATCGGAAGGACCAAGTAAAAGAATAGGGAACAAACTGAACTCACAACAGAAGAGAAAAAAGGATTTGTAAGCATAGTATTGAACAACTGGACTCTGTCTTCTCAATTGGTTTGAACACTTAGATCCTCTTACGCAAGGATCTGATCATAGCCTGAAATTGTCTTTTGTCTAAAACAGCCTATTATAGAAAGTGCAGGTTTGTAGTGTGATGATTCAATAAAAAGCATTAAGCTGCCAAAACTAGAAACAGAATGTAATTATCATGACAAAGTATTCTTGAAAGAGAAATGAAGATTTCAATAGACTGGTTACTCTTTGGAAACACAAATTATATCCCACAGAGAAGCAAAGGTACACAACCAACTAAAAGGTATTCTTAATTACATCTTAATGTGAAGCGGCTTTGGTTCCTAAACACTTTTTGTGACACAGTTACTTCCATATCAATGATGCATTAAAGTTTTCGACAAAGCAGGATAGCTGGACAAGCGATAAAAAGCTACAAACATACTGGCTGTTCTGTAAGCAAAGGTCAAGTTGGGGAGCTTAGAAAAGTCTCAGAGCTTGGGATGCCTTGCTCAGCACTGTCCACAATGTAAGCTGTAGCGAGCAGACGGCTGCCTGTAGCCCACTTGCTGAGGTCTGTCCAATATCAGCAAGCTGGACACTTCTCTGTCACTATCAAATTACCATGTCCCTCCACTATTTTTTTAGTTAAATGCTTGAGCTACTGTTTGTCTATTGTGTCTTCGTATATCATGGTATAATGATGATGCATAAATTACCCTTCTGCCATTAACCTTGAATAATTCAATCCATACCTCAGTCTTAATCTCTTATAGCCACCCTTAGGTGCCTACCCACCTCCCTAGAAGTGAAAGGACTCAGACCCCTCTACTTTTCTTTTTATATTCTTGGCACTGTTGTTATCAATCTCACTGGTAACATTTTAAACAATGAGTCATCCTCTAGATCCATCTCTCATGTCATGCAACTACCCTTGCTACTTCTTTTTTTCTTTCTAAATAGATAAACCGTTTAGAGAAGACTTTTAACATACAGAGCTGCCCAACCTCCTTCCAGGAAAATGACAACTAAGATAGTGAATTGAGCTAAATGTTTTGTTTAGTGCCATCTTCTCCTCAACTACTTAGCCTTTTTTTTTTTTTTAAAGTCCCAACCCAAACAAACAAACACCAAAAAAAACCAACCAAAAAAACCCCACCTACCATAAATATTTCAAGCTTTGCCCTCAGTTTCTAGTATCTAAGGTACTTCATGTTTTCACTCACTACATTTTATACTGTAACTCTACTAGTCTGCTTTGTTGAACATTAAAGCCACAAAATCAAGGACTTAAAAAACTGCCCGAATTACAACTACTAGTCCAGTCATAACTTAGCCTTCCTTCTTACATATAAGATGTAGTGATATGACTCTAATTGTTTTTCAATTGTTTCAGTGCTGTAAAATACACCCCCTCCATGTTCTGCTATATAGCACCACCTGTACTCTGCAACTACGCTTCTCACCACAGCACATGCCTCCACCATTTGAGCTGGCGGAGTAACTTGTACATTCAACAGGATCTTATCTTGATTGACTGAAGGGAATAAAACCCCACATCTCATATTTCAGACAGCAAAGGAACATACCAAGACTAGACTTCTCAGAACACAGACTTGGCAGAAACTCTCTTACCCCAGTTACTGCCCAGTCCCTCAGCTGCTCAGTTTCTCCTTTGCTAATCCCTTTACCAAACCTGCAGCTGGTTTTATCCTTCCATCTCCTGATCCTGCCCCATTTCTGCCTTCTGCACCTAAGACACTTCCCTGAAGGTGCCTGTATCTTCCATTTCATCTTCACTGAACAGTTTCATAAAAATCCAGCTAAAGCCGACTCCTGGCACAGAGAATTTCAGAGCAAGCAGTTACATTTTGACACTTGTGAACAGCTGGAAACAGGCTTGTAAAGAGAAATCAAGAGTAACCTTATCTACCAGCAAAGCCACTGGAGCTACCTGGAAGCTGTAAGCATCTGTGACCTCAGAAGCCCATTAACTTTAATTTTGCCATACAAGTGTCAAGGCACAAGTGTTGTCAAAGCTCTTAAAAGTAGGCTTCTATGTGTATATAAGTATCTGTGTGCACGCAGATACATAAATAATGTCACAATTTATCTGTCCTCTGTCTGGGTTAAATATTTATCTGCAAAAAATGTCAAGTACTTTACCACACTGTATCAGACCACCAGTGTTTTACCATGAAGGCACAAGAATGCATCCCATTCCCATTTCTATTGGGTGTAATATAAAGCAAAATCATTCCATCACCAGCAAATAGTTATTAGCAGATGATGATACAGAACTTTCACATACTAACTTGCTTCAGCAAAACATGGTCAGGGGGGCAAACATTTCTTTTTAGTGAAGAGGTGCAATTATGATGACTATTTCAGGATGTGTTAAGAGCTGTTCACATGGACTCACCCTCCAGTGTCTCCCAACACACAACTTAAGTGGTTCTAACAATCTCCTTCACAAATCCCTGAAGAGCACTGTAAGCATGATTGAAAGTCCATTCAACACTGCCTGTCATAGCTACCTCACTCAATTAGTTGATAATACAAGTATTGCTAACAGCTGCTTTATGAAATAATTTTGAGGATTTATGACAAAACAAAGCTCAGTGAAGACTGTGCCTTTCAGAAATATTTGCGTGCCCTTGCTGTTTCTTAGGCCACTGTTGTGCATACAGACAAGGCTGTTTCAGAAACATCAAATGACAGAGAGGCAGTTTCAAAATAAAATAGGCAAAAAACGCAATGTGTTTGCTTGGTCCAGCAAATACATTTATTTGTAAAATGCAGGATGCTGAAAAGAAGCATGGCTTCCGTTCCTGCCTCAGCAGGGAGTGTCTGTTTTGGGAGACCAAAAGTAGTCTGCAGTGACTGGTTTTGACAAGTGAAAATTCTACCACAAAAGGGTATCGAATTTACCTTTTTTGCAGCAGCAAATAATATGCAATGGCTCACCACTACCACAGGGTGTCACAAGTTTAATAAGGTTTAACAGAATTCAAAATGTTGCAAGGCAACACAGGGACAGTCAAATTACAGCTGAACAGGGGCTGTTACCTTGGTTAACTCATCAACAGCAGCTGGGAAATTTGTTATAAATTTTAATGATGAACAGCAGCTACAAGCAGGACTGGGGGGCAGTGAAATTACAACATATCACAATACGTATCTGCTTGAATTAGTTACTTCTACTAAAATATTCTAAATGTCTTGTTCCTAACTCAACCTCTGCGCCTACTAAGTTTAGAAAATGTTACTATTAAAAAATAAATAAATACTTCTTCAGAATAACCACCATTTCTTACTGCTGAAGGTCAAAAGTAAATAAGTAACTGATATATTCAACCAGTTATTAGTACTTTTGACAGCTATATTACTTCTTCAAAGGAATCATCATTTGTTTCAATACCATCCCTTTCCTGGACTAGATACGTTCCATTTGTGATATTGAAGCATGAAAATACTGGGGGGGTAAAGGGTGGGGATAGAAGGAAGAGATGAAATGTACTCAGAAGGGTGAATTTTAACTGTTGGAAGAAAAAAGCAAACATGTATCCAGTCTGGGATTTTCAAATATGTGTGTGCAAATACACAAACACACACAGTCTACTAAATGTGTACTGCATTTTACATATGCAAACACACACGAATAAAGAGAGAGGGCAAACATTCAATACAGGGTACCATTTTATGAGCTTAATATGTAAGGAATGGTATGATTCACCTTAACTTCAAAATAATAACAGTTTTTCAGGTTTCTTGTGAAATGTGCTCCCAGCTCCATGCCAACTCTTCACATCATCTTTCCAAGCAATTCAGCCGGACCGTTTGCTCACATCAAGCTTCACCAACGACTCCAATGCTTGTGTGCGATTGCAGCTCACTAAATTTTCTTTTGGAAAATCAAAATCTTCGATTTTCACTTAATAACTTATTTTGTACTTAGCTCCTTAAATATTGATGTTTGACGATGACAATTCAGCGGAGAGGTCTTGAGGGCTGCAGTTTATAGGAACACCACACATTTTGCCAGGTTTCCATTTCCGGTTTTTAAAACTGCAAAGGCAGCCTAAGCTACAGACTGTGAAGAGAACATAAGACCATAAAGCCAAACACCTTTGAATCTGCACCTCCAACCTTGCAAACTGTGTTTTTATTAGTCTCGGGAATACAGGTAAGAGCGCTCAGTAGATCACGGCAGATCAGAACATTTAAACACATACAAAACTTGTTTAAGCCTCTTTCCATTTGACAAAACACTTAAATCTGTGCTCACTCTTACAGGCACACTTATGCTCAGTTAGTTTAACCAGAACTTAAGCAGACAGGGATTAAGCATAAATTGAATATAATTTTTTTCAAAAAAGCCCTTTAGCCTTTTTTTTTTTAGCTGAGTTGTTGTATCACATTTGAAAATTAAGTATAAAAATTATGTTCTGTGTATACACACAGATTGGTCTCCCTAAAAGACATAGCCCAGAGACATTCCTAGGCCATTTTTGCATTTTCTCCATATTCTGCATTCCAAAGTTAGGTCAGGGAGCATGATTTCCCAACTCAGCTTTCTGGTGTTTTATATTTCATCTTCCAAGTGACTGTAGGATGTTATAAATTTTGTCCCACCTTCCTTCTCCCATTTTTTGCTCGCTACTCTTTGCTCAGTTTTCTCTTTAGTAGGTGAAGCTAGTAGAAATCAGAAAATTCGGATGAAGTCAGTGGATTTACCCTGATTACAGATCAGAGAATCCATTTAATTTTTATTATTGTATAAAAAAATTACAAGCCTGGCTGATTTTGAAGTAGTGCTCTGAGACTACTAAGCACCAGCCTTAGCTACAACATACATTTGGACAAGCAGTGATGCTTACATTTTAATATATACATACATACACACCATTAGGGGAAGGGAGAAAAAATAATCTTAATTGTCTTAAAAAATGAACACATGGCAAATTAATTATGAATTTTTAAATAAATACTGTAAGCCACTACTTGAATTAAGGAAGGGGTTTTTATTTATATATCCTATGATTACACAAATAAATTACCATTCTAAATTATAAAACTGTATCTTCATCAATGTCAAAAATATGTAAGCAAGAAGCTGGAAGATTTTTCATAGCTGCCTTCCATAGGTTTTGTCGCTCTATGACAGCTTTCTGTGGATGAGATATTTAACTCTGCAAAGTCACAACTAAATCCTCTTCCCTTGGTGCAGCTTTGAACAAGCCATTGATGTGATCACACTTGTGTCACTACACTTTTCTTATAAAACACAAGAGGGGTTTCTTTTTTGTTTGAAGATGATTTAGGACAAGTATTGCACATTCATGGAACAAGACAAACACTTGTTACCATGCAGTAAAATACTCTTTTCCCCTTCACCATCAGGACTAAGAAAAATAACAAAATGAAAAGCTCCCTGAATGCTGAGAATATGTACCAAAGCTATGTGAAACACAGACAAATTTCATGTCTCTAATGTCAGAAATGCTGGATCTCTGTTTTTTTTGTTTTCATTCTCCAGAGGGGTTGAAAATTCATGACAGCAAAATGCTGTAACGAAACCTGTTCACAGCATGGTTAGAAGAGAATAGATTCCCTTTTCCCTAGCATTGAATCCTCTCTTCCCCCAAATCATAACCCTAATCAAAATATTGGACTGACAGCTTTCACAAAGAAGGAAGAACAGATGCACAATAATGAATTTCTAATCTCCTAGGAAGCACAACACAACTGAAGAAAGCCAAAAATAGAAAGTCAGGCCAGCAAGGTATCACCAGGGATGGTTATTGTTCACATTTACAGTGATCTTTCCCCAGATTATTTAAAAACCTGAAGTTAATGGTACACAAGTAACAGCCTATTAAAAATAAGTGGGAAATGGTTTAGTGACTTGCATGGCTAATACAAAAGCATAATTTGGGGAAGCTTATTTTTCTTCCCTCAAATTTACACTTCCTGGGAGAGTTTATTTTCTACAATGTTTCTGATTTTTTTCTAAGCTTTAAGACTGTAATTTTTCATGCCCATTGAAAAGCTTGTATAATATGAACCACCTCCAGGCAGACACAGGAAGGCATATAGGGGACTTTTATTCCTTCCTTCTCTGAGAACTGCCACTTTTCCACTGTGATGAGAATGCAATTACACCATTGTCATTTTCTAATTAACATCATGGCATCTAAAGCATTTAATAATCAAGCTGATACAGGAATGCTCAGAGAAAGGAAATAACTGCAACCTCTGCAGTGCATAAGAAACAGTAATATGATCTTAAGTTCTGCTTCAAATCAGAAGAAAAGCTTTGGCATTCACTTAAAACATAATAAATTGAAAAGATCTCTCACTCCATTAGTTCATCTAAACAAAATATGTTAAATTAAGATTGTGTATTAACTGTTCCTCTGAATTCAACGTTTACTTCAAACTGGAACAACATTCATGAAATGGCACAAACAATGCAATAATTGTTTACAAGATATTTTAATAGAGAAAGCCAAGGTATTAACAGTCTTTTATGACAGTCGGGATTTCATGCAGTTCCTTTTAAAAACTATTTTTTTTAATAAAATAAAAGCATAAATTAGAAAACCCTCACAAATAAACCACTGAAGAGATTTCAGCTCCCCACCCCAAAACATTCTTGCTGTCGAGTCAGACAGCATTTTACAGGGAAGATACAGAGCTTCCCTTTGAGTAAAAAGGAAAGAATGCCAATAATTAGCCACCCAGGAGGCATTTGTTTCACAATATTTTTGTTACTCCATGGCTTCCATTGTGATAGGATTTGTGAAGACTTACAAGCAGCCTTGGAATATAGCTTCTAATTCCACAATGCTGGCTTGCCATAAGTAACACTCATTTGTTTGTCAGAAATCATCAAGGTCATTATGTTTTCCTTGACTCTTTCAATGGGCACAGAAAAGCTAGGATTTTATTTGTGGTACAGTTCAAAAATTTGAGCTAAAAACAACAGCAATTACATAATGCTGTTCTCACTTTCATTTAAAGGGACAAATCTGTTATTGTTTTTAAAAGTAAAATGGAATTCTTATGGCCCTTTTAAAACTGGCAGATACAAGTAACTCAGTAAAATGAGAATCCTAAAAGCTGATTATAAAAGACCGAAATATCACAGACCCAGACACAAAAATGTCATGAGAACTCACCAGAATTCTACCCAAAGACACTGTAAAATATAAATAATAGAACTACAGGAATAGGCGAAATGACTGACATGAACAGAGGTGCTTTCTTCCTGAAACAATGAAAAAAAATTCTCCCAATCAAAACAAACCAAAGCTTCTATGAAAAGATTATTATCAGTACATTTTTACAGTATTCAGGGTCATAGTCTGGAAACAGAAAACACTGACATCAAAGCATGAGACAGCCAAGTTACAGCCATGGTGCAATCTTCATACAAAAGTTTACATTTCTAAATTTAAACAAAGAAAACATAGCCCTTCTTTTAATGATCTCAACAGGAAAGGCAGAGATGGAGCAGGTATGAAAACGACACTGGTCTATGCACAATTAGTTAGGTACTTCCTCCATGGCATGCATATTACTGGGACAAAACAGCCATGGGAAGATTCTTGCCTTTTTTTGTCAGCAGTTTCAATGTGGGGCCATTACATATGTACAGATACACATAGATGTGTACACATCTAAGTGTATTGATTTTGCTGAGTTGTCTACACCGTTCTTACACACTTTAGTATATGAATGCTCTGAAAAAAATCACACTGTGGTTTTGCACAATTTCATTTCAAATCTTGAATTTTATCAAAAAATTTAAAAACTGCAACACATTTTAGAGAAATCCTTCACATAACCCGAAATTCTCCATTTTATCTGCCAGATAGTTTCAACAATGCTTATCTGCTCCAGAACAAGTATTTTGATCTTTTAGAAATCAGTAACTTCAGAAAATTCAAACACTGTCTCAACTGTAAAACTCCATACCTAGAGCTTTAAGAGGACCAAATGAATCCTTACTCGAAATACACTTTTATTGTCCTTTCTCTACTACATAATTACAGAAAAGACAAAGTAAAAAGAAAAAGCACATTAAATTATCCTTAAAAAAATTTAATTTAACTAGTATACATTAAATTTTACTCATCAAATTCAGCTATCTGAAGTGGTAAAAATAAGTTACTACTGAGTCAAAAATAGTAAGACAATCAAATTTCTACAACTCCTGTTAGTCTCCTCAAGTGCACACCTTACATTCTTAGGTCTAAAATAATTAAGACTTCTCTGGCAAAGAATAACTTCATTCTTTCCACTGATCCAGGGACTGAAGTCTCCAGCTAACTTATAGGATGTTTTAAGCTGGTCTAATTTACAGCAATCATCATCTTTTGGAGGGAACTGATTTGCTATGACAATTGAAGCCACTGGCCTAACTGCACTCTCCAAGTACCAGTTAGAACAAAAGTTATTATTTGGAACAAAAGTGCTTTAAAGAGCACAGATCTGTCTTCTGTCATTTCCAGATGATAGCATCCCCATCTCAAATAAAGATGTCACTACACTTTAAACAAACACAAGGCTTTGAAATCAATGAAATTAATGACTCAAAAAAACCCCAGACCAACAAAAAGAGGCAAGGAACTCCAGAACTGATATAGGGAGAGAACAAGTGAAAAGGAAAATTCTCTTATCTATAAATCTACTGTAATTGCAGTTAAATATTTTAAAAAGGATACTTTATACCCTACTCTAGTTTTAGTCTACATGCACTTCTCCCCATTATAAAAAAAAAAATCTTTGGAACCACACAGCTAGTTTAGTGTTACAATTATTAAACAAAAATTTAATGTAAGTCTATAAGCAAAGCCACAATTCTGCACACAGGAAGTCCAATTCTTCCTTCACTTTAAGGCATCTTCCCAGTTCTCAGAAAGCAGCACCACCTCAACAGAGTAAGAGGGCTGGAAAGAATGAGTTTTGATAGAGTACATTACTATCACACTGTGTATAAACCAACTTAGGAAGAAATTACACAAAAATTTCATAGCTGTCAAACACTGGAAATCATACTGAAATGCACTTCTCAATTCCTACTCCACAGCCTCATTTTTAAAAGAAAACAACTCTCTAGTCAAAATTAATTATGCTTTAATTTGAAACTGCTCTACTAAAAAAAACAAGCAAAGAAGTTCTGTTTTACATACTGGAGTTGAAGATAAATCCCACAAACTCATTCAACTCAGACTGAAAACTCAGAAAAAAGAATTTTCAGATTTTTTTCCCCACAACATAATGATTCCAGGCAATTGACAGGCAAATCAAATTCTCTGCAGCAAGACTACTTGGAAGTCCCAAATGAATTATTAATCACTTGTCCAAAGTCATACAGACTTGCTGGGTCTGAGCTCAATAAAGGCGGAGATACAGCGTCTGGCTAGGTGCACTTCTGCCCTGCAAACCAGACCATCTTGACACAACATGGCAGCTGGCACGACTGGAGGGGTCAGGCTTTGCTCAGGCTCAGAGGAGGTCCAGGTACTCTCTGCTTCATACTCCCACCCTAGCTGAGTGCTGTGGAAGATGCTTCACGTGAAAACAGAACCTGGCTTAGAATGGTCCAGAGAGTGCCTCTGTTCCAACAGATCTGGAAAGTTGAGGGTCATGAAAGAAGTTTATAATTAACTGAGGGGAAAAGCTAAGCAAAAGGGGAAAGCAGGTAACTATTAGAAACACAGAGGGAAATACTGATCTTAATCTAGGATATACTTTCATGACTATGGACTGCGGGCTTAAGAAAACTTAGAATTGATTGTGTTAACTAAACAGTCGTCATCGAGTTAGGAATGAACAGAATCAGCATGACTGAAGTTGTGACAATTTTCAGCAAGTGCCCACACTTCAAGAGTAGCAAGAATTATGACCAGATATTTGGGCCCAAGAAACAGATTTAAATGAGTCTGAGTGGGAAAGCTTAACTCACAGTGTTAGCAGGAGAAAAGACAATGAACTGAGCCATTTGAAGCATGGCTCTGCCACTTGACTTATGAGAGAAGTACAGGTCACAACTTTTCATTCCAATGCAGTTAGAAGATGCAGCTTAAAAGCTACAGGTAAAATTAAAAGGTGGATCTCAGTGGGAAGAAAAGAGGGAAACAAAAAGTAAAATTAAAAGGTGGATCTCAGTGGGAGGAAAAGAGGGAAACAAAGTCTTTTAAGTAACTGACCAGCATGAACCACACTTACATAACTCTCTGAGATGAGCATTTTCTAACTTATGAGATTATGTAAGAACTAATACTATCACATTTACCAGAAAAGATACACTAAATAATGAAAAATTCACCATTAAGAGACAGAGTGGTTTTACAGGTAAAGTAGAAAAATGTGCATCTTTGGCACTTGTTGAACATACACAGTATGCAGGCTTTTCTAAATTTTTCTTAAAGTTTTAAGGCTGCAGAAGTCACATGGTGCTGTGGAAAACTAGTTTAAAACCTGTCTACAGGCACCTACTTTTACAACTACTAATCACAGGACTGCTACTGAAGTTCTATTGAAAGTTCTGCTCTCATCACATCCCCCAGGGGTTTGAAATTCTACTGAATTGCACTTCTTGACAGAAAAGAAGAAATTACTTCAGTAGCATCTTATTCCCATTCTATGACTTTCACTTAAATCTTCTGAAGATATTTGAAAGTATTGGCAGTATGGGCAGAAGTCGAAATACTGTTTGAAGATTTGCGTTTTTTGGTATTTTATTTAAATAATATCCCACGTAGGCATTCAGAAATTTTAGCCAACCCTTTTAAGCTTACCAAAGTGTGACCTCTGAAATGAAACACTTACATAACTGGTTTTATAACAATAAGATCACTCCTTTAACAGCAGAAGAAGCTACTGACTTGCCAAATCCTTTTCCCCGGTGTAGCCATAGCAATTCCAGAGCAAGGCATGACTTCATGTAGTGGGTTGACCTTGGTTGGATGCCAGGTGTCCACCAAGCCCCTCTACCCAGACGGACAGGGGAGAAAGAATGAGATGGAAAATGACTCATAGGCTGAGATAACGCAGTTTACTAAAGCAAAAGTGAAAATTTGTGCGCGCACAAGCAAAGAGGACAATAACAAGGTTTTTTCTCTAATTCCCATTATTAAGCCGTGTCTGGCTACTTCCGGAGAAGCAGGGCTTCAGCACGTGTGATGGTTTCCAAGCAGGCAAACACTGTAAAAAACAAATGGCTCCTCTCCTCTTTTCCTTAGCTTTTATATCTGACCTGACATCATACGGTATGGAATATCCCCTTGGTCAGTTTGGGTCAGCTGGCCTATTTCTGTCCCCTGCCAAGATCTTGCCCTCGATGTCAGAGGGAGGAATGTTGAGAGACAGCTGTGGTGCTGTGCCAGCGCTGCTCGGCAGTAGCCCAAACACTGGTATGTTACCAACACCTTTCTAGCTAACAAAGCCCAGCGCTGTGAGGCTGCTATGGGGAAATGAACTCCAGCTCAGCCAGACCTAATACACATCAGAAAGAAGAGAGGCATATAACAGCGTCCAGAGCAACTGGAGTGGAAGGAAGGAATCCCTCAGCCTTGAATTAGCACAGAGTCCCAGAAAGGGAATTTGCAGCCCCACTCCCGGCCCAAACAGAAAGGAAACTTCTAAATCATCAGAGAGCTCTTTTCCTCACCAGGGAGCTTGTCCTTCAAGTTAGACTTATTGAAAAAGGCTTCATGAACTGGAAAGGCAATTACAAAGAAAGGGATAGATTTATGCACTGCAGGACAGCAAACACCCTTTTCAGGGATGTACCAGAAGACAGAAGGATATCCACAGGAGGCACAGGGCCACCTCATGCCACCAGTGAACACTGCCATGCAACCATGTTGCAACACTTGCAGAAAACATTCAAGAACTTCTGAACATGACAAACTCAAATTTCAAACAAAAAAGGAGATATGGAAAAGAAGTATATTTAGGTCAAGATAGGAAGGAATCATACTCATTTTTTCATTTTGTTTCATGCATTTTCCTGTATAAGAGAATTACAAGCTTCACCAAGTGGCTTTGCAGTGCAGGCGCAGTCAATTCTTGCATTGCATCTCACGGATCTACAACACATGATGTAGCTAAATGAAAGGTGCTCTGCAAGTGTATTTCACATCCCACCAAATGGGAGCTGTGAACTTCACATCAGAGGGATTAAAACCATACATCAGTATGAAACCTAGCAGTAATTTCATAAAGACATAGAGAAGGTAGCATGTCTAAAAGTACAGTAGTTATTTCTAAACAGAAAGCTTTAAAAACTGGTACCTCTACAGAAATACAGCCTTTAGTAAAATCAGTTGTTTCCCCCTCAATCAATAGACTTTTTGTGTTTCTTTGCAACGTAGAAAGTGGTAAATTTTCACAGTATATGCTAGCAGAGATGGTTGTAAAAAGAGGTTTCAGCACTGAAAATTTAATGTCTCATGCAGAGATACTGTAAAACAAAGACAGGAATCAATTAAATTATTTAATTAATAGTAATTTGTTCTGAAACAGTTTAAAATATGAATGAGACAACCAATTATGCAGCTGCTAAATAGAACAACTCATTAAATAATTTAATTGGATTAATAATTTTCCTAGTTTTGATGTAATTTACTTGTATGACACGTAAGTCTGTCATTTATACTCAAGGTAAAAATTATTTTGTGATTCAGTTGCATTTTTTTCTGAAATTATTGTTTCTAGCTGTGTTTCATAAACACTCAACTTATTATTTTCAAGTACTAGGAAAGGCAAACTGGCTCTATTGCTCACAGAAGGGGATCAGTATGTATGCCACTTTCAAATACTTACTGAAAAAAAAAAACTAGGGAGGTTTTAAGTGGGATGTGGCTGTACTGCAATTCTATTATACAGGGACAAGGAAACATAAGACAACCTCTCATTCATGCAGGACAAATAGCTGTGCCAAAAGCACAAATTACACCTAATTACAGGGTATAACTCTGTCATCTTTCCTTTTATAACCTAGCCATTTACACACTTTGATTTTTTACTTCCATTTGGGTTTATTAACATCAAAGCTTTGTCATCACTTATCTGTTTCTACAGACTTTTTTACCTGAGGCAATAAATAAAAACTTCTTTGCATTTCAGCTTTTCGGATGCGAGCAGGGTTTAGTCTACATTGTTCTTATGATGCTTCATGGTTATTATACTTTTGTATGTTGTTGTAAAGTTTATTGCCCATGGCATACCGATCTTAAATGTACTATAATTAAACCTACTCTCATTGCATATAAATGCATTAGCATTATCCTATGATAAATTTTATTCTTACTGTTTAGGCTTTTTTTCATGTAATTACACTGTCTTGCATAAAAATGTAATGGACAATTCACTCTAATGCATTGTTTAGCTTTTTCTCAAACAAAAATGTCAATAAATTTTTAATTGAGCTATATGGGTCTTCTACTCTGTACAGTTTACAGCAAAAATCCACATACATGACCATTCTTAAAGAAAAGGACAAACTAAAGTTAGTCGTAGAAGGCTAAATAATCTGGACAAACATGTCTAAGAGATCCCTCTCAAACTCAAATCAGAGAAAGCTGAGGGACAGAGTTTTTTACCTGAAAGCTATGATTACACAAACACAAATATATTGTCTAAAAGTCATCTGACGATAATGAGTTCCAGAATACA